>CM071925.1:4187746-4380846 GCA_016081115.2 Rehmannia glutinosa | reverse complement strand
GATTTATCGTTTTAAGCATACTAGTATGCACGCGTTGCACGAATCATATATTTCTCTTACTAATTTTAATTAAAATAAATCTCAATATAATTTATTTTATTATATTATAGCATCGCTCATATCATACAATGCAGAAGCTACTGCAAAAGCAAAATATTATGTGACCAAAACTCATCAAAAAAAGTTCAAATAAGATGTCTATCTCGAAACAATTTAAGATGGATAACGATCATGGATCCGCCAACCTATGAATATAATGGGATTTGGTGCTTGTGAAGATAAGGGTTTATGCTTATGTAGATTGTTATATCGCTTTTAAGACGTGATGCTTAAGAAAATATGATTGCTTATAGATTCTAGAAGTGCATATTAACAAGCAATATATCGCTAAATAACCCATTGGTATCTATATGCCGTAGAGAAGCATGAAGATACCTCAAGAGTTTAATCGGAAATATCGACTAAATCTACAAAATACTTGATACCGAATGTGAATACTAAATCAAACCTCAACAATCAATGATTTTGATATGGCTAAGAGAGTACAATTTACCAAATTACTGTTTGTCGCTGATTTTGATGTACGAATAAGCACAACAAAATGCTTCCAAGTGAAATAATACACATGCAATACATTGTATGCAACAAAAAGAGGTTCAAGAATGTTGCCAAATCATAGAAAGGGATAAATAATAAATCTAACAATACCGTGAAAGTTCAAATCAAACACGTAAACCTCCGCTAGCTCGGATGCAAAGCCGTTGTATATTATGATATGTTGAAATTGAAAGATACAAGGTAAAACAATCGAGGAGGGCACACACAGCCTCATACTAGAAATGTATCAATTTTTTTTAACAAAAAACCTTTAATTTTTGACACCAGCAGAATTCATTATAAATCGTAAGGCAAATATCGGGACTACAAAATCTCATCGATTGATAACGAGATGGTTGGAGGTACTCAACGTAGGTGCCTTGCAAATTGATTTTAAGAATTTCAAAGAGAGTTGAAAGATATATTAGTGGGGTTGTTGCACAAAGCAGACATGATATGTTTCTCAAGAAGATGAAAGTCAATCCTAGATATGCTCAACTACGACAATCTTAAAAATGAACAAATCGATGAGACTATTTTGGCTGATTCAATATGCAGTGATAAACTACGCCGCATTTGAGATGTCATATCATTCGATGCAACATACAATACTAGGTAATTGCCCTTAACAATCGCATTCATTCTCTTATGTCTTGCTTGTATAAATTAAATCATATGATATGAAGAACATGATTTATGCATTCATTCTCTTTTGTCTTGCTTGTATAGTGTTAACTTACCAAGATATGAATAACATGATTTATGCATGTGTGAAAAATCATTTATCGATGTAGAGCTAATAACATATTCTCCTGTACAAAATGGTGTTTGCTCCATTTTCTCGCATAGATAATCATAAAAGATGTGTAATTTTTTGCATCATACTACATCGAAAGAAGATGAAGAATCCTACGATGGTTATTCCAAATTTATTTTGAAAGCAATGGACGACGGAGCCAATATACATTGTTACGCATCAAGACCCCGTGAAGAATGCGATAAGAAAGGTTTTCAAGAACACAATACATCACTTGTGTATGTGCATATAATGGAGTAAGGTAATTGTGATGCTTGGGCATGCATTATTCAACGATGAAAATTTCATGAAAGACGAAAGACATTGCATCGAACTAAAAAGATTTGAAGAAAATGGAGCAAGCTAATGAATGAATACAATTTGACTTCCCATTGTTCAAGAATATTTTGAGATTAGATGATCATGGATTCCAAATATTTTTAAAAATGTTGAGTTGGAAAGGACTACTCCAACCACATCAAGATCCGAGAGTGCTAATAGTTGGTTTGGTAGTTCATGAACCCCCAAGTCAACTTGGTTGAGCTTTTTATGCACTATGAAAGTAACGGAAGCTCAAGGACAAAGTGATATAGAAATTGACTTACAATGAGATGGTATAAAATGTTCTGGAGCAAAGCATACTACTCGCAATTGAAAAGACGCAACGCCAATGATACAGACATTGTTTTCTGTTGTGAGTTCAAAAATAGTGGCATCATGTTATAAATCGGTTTAATGACAAACATCAAAGATGCAACAAATAATCGTTTACCAGGACAAAGATATCAAGATTGGTAAGTTTACCGTGTTTTCGATAAAAAATGGGACTTGATGCTATGCAAACGAATATGTTCGCAGATTGACTGATATGTCGGCCACATCTGATGTTGTTCAAGAACTTGACAAAATTCTGAAAATATATACTCAATCGATGGATAAATAACGATCAGCCTTCTCGTGACTTTAAACATCGGGTCACTTTGTCAAGATACAAGGGCAAAGTCAATACAACGCTGCAAAAATATGGTCGTATTTCCGCTTGTGTGAGGATTGCAAAAGGAAACAAAGAACAGCTAGACGCCTCCGGGGAAAAATTATTCAAGAACACAAGCAGATGTTATTCATGCAACAAGGGGATTAATCTAGATATACCGAACAAGCAGACGATGCTAGAGGACTTCAAGTGACTACATCACAACTACAAGTTCAAGTTTTGCCACCAAAACAGGCAAGAACAAGGGTAGCAGCCATTTTAAAAGCCAAATTCAAAGCCAAAAAGAGAAAGCAATCAAGGCAAGCAAAAAGCCAAAGAGACGTTGACGAAGTGTGGAGACATTAGGAACCATAATAGCTTTGACCAGTAAAGCAAGTCGATTGCTACTTACTTTCATATTAATTTTCAGACTTTTATTTTTAGACATTATATATGGATATTTAGTTACAAATTATGTTTTTTAAGTCAGTTTCCGTGATAAAATTCATATGCAACAAACTTCATATATACAATGCATGAACAATTCGTATGCAACACAACTTATATTAAGCTTAAAAATCGCAAAAAGTTTATACATAAGAGTCCCCATACATTACATATGCAATAAATATGTACTACATAAGCAAGAATTACAATATGTAAGAATACTTTGATGATATAAAACATATTGTTTGAAAATAATTGTTATCTCTTTGTAGCGCCAACATGCTTCTTCATATGCATACAAAACATCATTCACAAGCAACATACCTATTTAACATTCATAAGCCCTATCAAATTTGTTTCATTGCATATGTATACGTGCATCAAACTACATTAAAGATTTGCGTATGCGATGAAATAATTTGCTTATGTAGGATAATATGATTGCATATATAGTATTTATACATGAAAAAAAGTTATATATATACCTGTAATAACCATCCCATAAATCTTACACATAACAACATCGTACATACCCCCAAAAAAAATCTACGATCCTATCTACATGTTTATCCAAATATTTGCAACATGACAAAATAAAATAAAAACCGAATAAAAGTATCTTGTCCGACATGAGTTACAATATCACAATCAAATTCCTACAAAAAGCATTAGATCACAACTCCTTCATCCACTATACTTTTTTGCCTCGAGCAAATTCTTCACCTCTTGTGTTTGTTCGTGTCACCAAAGCAATAGTAGCGGAGTACTCCGCCCCCAATATGGATAATTGTGTCGAATTTTCTTGTTCAACCCACTATCCTAGTTCCAAATGCCTCGCCCATGTATGTTTCATGTGGCACATGGAAAAAAATACTAATCCTCCTTATTATCATTGTCCCTCCACCATAGCCAGCCTCAATACTTTAGAATCGATAAAATACGCAGCCAGCGTACAACCTTTGGACAAAATGTACCGAGAAAAATTTGGCAATCGCAGAAAAGTCATAATGCATGTGCATCAAAACAACTTCATATGTACATACTTTCAACTACATAAGCATTTAATGAACACTACGCATGCAACACTACTATTAAACTAGGAATCGCAAAACTTATACATAAGATGTACATATACATTATATAAGTAACACATCTATATTATACAAGCAAGCATTGCAATATGCAATAATTACACATACTAAACACAATGTGTTAAAAATGCAACTGATGCATACTACATAAGCAGATAATTTATACTCGCACATGCACAAACTACTACATAAAAAATATTCTTGTCCACATGGTAATTTTCCACATATAATCATGTGTTTTTTTTATATGCATAATTGTAAAAGATCATAAGCAAAACTATTGATGTACACAAATTGTTGCAAAAAACAAAAAAATCAATATTAATAAGAAATAAAATAGATTTTACAGAAAATCATTATAACACAAGCAACATGCAAAAACTAAACAAGTAATATTAGCAAAATACATAAGCATATAAAAACAATAGTGAAAACATGATGTTAACAAACGCACTGCACATAGAAACAACCAAATGATGCCCTATTACAAAAATCTAACTGATGAAAATTCCGCATGCAAATAGTAATACCTTCATTAGCAGGATTACAAAATTACACAAGCATGTAAACAAAAACAAACATAAAAGTAGAATTGCAGTGGAGTTAAGTATTCAACATTCCGCATGCACCATAAACATACTAAACAAGCAACCTTAACAACTAACACAAACAAATAAAAAAAAGAAACACCACTACAAGAAAACTGGTAATAGACATCGATTAAAAGACATCTATTTCCCAATTTTTGTGATGTCTTTTAGTATTAAACCTCATTTTTTAAATGAAATGATGTCTATGACCGGATTTTCTCTTTAAGTTGGGTTTTCCAAAAGATTTTCTATGGTATTTTTAGCACACAAAAATTCAAATTTGCCAGAATTGATTTAGCTCCAAAATTATACAATTGTTGGTTCCTCATCCCAATTCCTTTTCACACCAAAACCCTATCTCCTTCCACCGTGAAAGAAAATTTCTGAGCTTTAGTTCATCGCTTTGAGCTTCTACCATTTCCTCACTTCGCCCCCGCGAGTCGCTATTGTTATGTGGCCTCACCTTCGCCATCAATGACAAGTATGTGGTCACTCTTTTTTTTTTTTTTAATTTTTGTAATGCTTTTGTCTTCTTATTTTCGAAATCAATTGATCTACTGAATTTATCATATTTGAACATAAAAAGTAGGTTTTTGACGTAAACTAGTAGCTAATTTTTCTTCATGTGGTGTCTAATATGAGTTTTTGAATAATAGAAAATAAAAATGTGTTGGCCCATCAAGCTGGTTGTTTTGCAGCTCATTTAGAGAAGTCTTAAATCGGATAATGCTTCGCTATTTTTGAAAACCGTAAGTTTTAATGTTAGTTGTGTGAAGCTTTTACCATCTATCTACTTTCTAATCTAATTGTCTTATCCGTTGTTATTTCACTAAAATTTACTTGTGAGTTTCGTTGAATTGAGAATTGTAGTGTCACCGCAACTTTATGGTCTTGTATGTCTCTCATTTTGGGATTGCAAAAATGTTCTCCATCCCGCACAAAGTTGTCTCTAAAAACGTTTGTAGAAAATGGTTATTACTTTTTGAACTATTTTAGAATAATGTTTTTTTCTCGACAAATTTTTCTTTATGCCTTTCTTAAGATAACTAATATAGATGTTTGAAGAAATTTCATGCTAACTAAAAGATAGAGCACCGTGAATACCTTTAATCCGCATGGATTACTTCATGCGACTTTCAAAGAATAAAAAGGCTTGAATTTCATGCAACTTAAATCGATGAAATTCGCACTAAGTGCATTGTTGAGCTTCAAAGGCCTTTGAGGTTTCATGTATTTTTTTGAATTATCTAATAGTGATGTTATTTCATTTTGCTTACATTTTTTAAGTTTTATTTCTTCAAAGAACAATCAAGGTTCTTGTAGACGCTTAGCTTTTACTTTTAAGTGGATGCAAAGCCGATGAAATCATCGACAAGTTCATCAAAACATTGTGTAAGTTTCATCACAATGCTTTGGTGCCTAAATTAGTGTAATGAAATTTATATTATCGCCGTGATTTCTCTTCTTGTCTTATTCATAATTTTCTTGCTTAGTACAATGTAAAACATGGTTGGAGCACATATATAGATGATCTTATGAATTTTAGTATTATGTGAGAACCGTGGTCAATTTTATAATATTATCTTGCTTGAAAAGTAATTTGAATTTGGTCTAATTTTTCTCGCACTTAATCTTTTAAAATTATTTATTCAAACAACTTTCTTCTTTTTGGGTTTACATGATTGATGGAGGTTATATGACAAGTTTATTGCTTTGTGTTGCTCCTCACAAACACTCGTGTTTGATATGCATTTTGAGTCTAGTGTGAATTTATCATATTGGTTTCATAGTTGGTTTTAATTTTTGGTTTGCAAAGACCGTGTACCAGCTTATATAGTTTGAGTTGATGAATTGTACCGATCTTTTTGGAAATTGATTTTTTGTTGTTTACTATTTTCGTTTGTTTGAGTTGATGGCAATGTAGTGACCTTTTAGAAATAATTTTAGTGTGATATGGATCAAGAAATTTTGTTTTTGAAGTGAATTATATCACGCTTTGATGGTATGGATGGATGGTTTGCATAATTACATGATATAAGTATAAATATTAGCAAAATGATAAAATATTGTTGATTTTACATCAATCCTAATTTCGAGACACAAGTGTTATAAATTGCAACAATAATTATGAAACTTGAATAAAAACAAAATTAGTTGAAAGATGACGCCTTAAGTCCGTATAACATCGGTTTAAACCATTCTTCAAACGGATGTCAAAGGAACCAAATAACATCTGGCCAAACACCGATGTCCGTTAGAAAGAAATGATGTTTCAAACAAAATCCCTCAAAGGTAACGACATCGGTTGGAAACGGATGTCTTTATTTGTAACAACTTTGTTTTTTACCTACTTAAAACCGATGTCAAATATGTCACTTTTAACATCATCGATTACGACATTGGTTGATTTTTAAATAGGCATCGCTAAAACCGTGATATCTTTGAGCGTTTTTCTTGAGCACGAGAAAAAAAAACAACAACCATGTTATGAACAAAACAAAACCCAATGTGCAAACAGAGCATGAAAACCACACAACATCAACCAAAAAACCACCATAGAACAACAACAAAAATAGATTGAAGTTGCAAAAATCAAGGACAAAAACATTCATACACTTTATAAAACTCAAGCACAACTAAAAATCGAAAGCTTCAAAACACAACCTTAAGAGATGGAAACTTACCTTCAAAAATCCAAACTCTTCAAATCGAACTCGAGAACCGAAAGTCGAAATATAAGAGAAAGAATTTTGCAGAGAAAACACCGTGAGAGAGGGAATCGAAATCGGCACACGATCGTGAAAGAGCGAATGAAATTGAACGTGATCGCAAATCTCAATAACTAATTGTATTGTAAAATGACAACCATACTTTTCTTAGTTATCAAACAAAAAAAAAATTTGAAACCCCCTAAAAAAACTGACCACCCAAAAATATTAATCTATTGTTAGAATTAGTCCCTATGGACTCACTCCAATCGGGGAGGACCCATCGATCCATATCCAATATATATATACATATATATATATATATATATATATATATATAGAGAGAGAGAGAGAGAGAGAGAGAGAGAGAGAGAGAGAGAGAGAGAGAGAGAGAGAGAGAGAAAGGATCTTGTGAGACCATAGTGCATGAGAGACCGTAGGGACACATCTACACCATCCAAAAATACTAGAAGGCCAAGATCTAGCAAATTTTTATAAAGATTAGAAAAATAGGAAAAAAAAGGCCTGGGGTACAATAGGCAGCGCATAATTAGCCCAAAAATAACTCGCAAGATATTTAATGCTAATTGTAAGGGATGAAATCAGCTTTTTGATCACGTATCCTAAAATCACGATACAACACCTCCTTCTCCTCCTCAAGCCAAAACCCGCACTAGAGAAACCATGGATATCCACCGAAATCTTCAATTCTACCAAAAATCATCACATATTGAAATGCATATATTAAGGAATCTAGATGGCAGGCTGTCAGCCAGCCGCGCCACGCCCGGTGCCGATAGAGCTCCCGTCGGCAAGTGGCCCCGGATTTTTTTAATTAGTTTATATATATATATATGTATTAGATATATTAAATAAAGGTTCAAGTATTTATCTAATGAGCGCGTTGGCCCACTGTCTTGTGCACTCCATCTACTTTAATGTCTTCTCGATATCAAATCCACAAACAAGCAAAATTCATGTGTTTTTTTTTCGCCTATCTAACTATATTTTTTCCGTTCTCCGGTTTTGCCTTGTCTAAATAATTTTTTTCCTTTTGTGCAAAACAAAAGGCATAATTGAAGGTTTTCTTTTTTTTTTTTTTTTGCTTCTATCTAACTATTTTTTTCCACACATTTCTATCTAATTAATATTATTATCCAACTAAGTTTTCTTTTTTACAAAACCAAATATCATTGAAGATTTTAAAATGTCGCCCAATTTTAAGCCCCTGCTTCTATCATTCATATTTGGTTTTTTCTTTTTCCTTTGTAAAAACCAAAAAATAGAATCAAGAATTTATAAATGTAAGAAGATCAATTTTTCATGTTAATTTATTAGTTTTTTTGTCTTTTTCTATATGGTAAATTATATTAAACAATATTTTTCGTAATTTATTTTAATAAAACCAAAATGTTAAAGTTGAGTATGATATTTTTATTATTATATATTTTATTTTTATGTTAAATCAATGAAATTATATTTGTACATTGATTTTATTAATTTTAATTTTGTATTTAAACACAAGGGCCCCAATTCTTTTTTTTTTCGCCTCTAGGCCCTCGAAACCTAGGACCGACTCGCTAGATATTATCCATCTCGTGGAGATTACTTGTGTTTTGTACGACTTCTAAGATTGCAAAAATGAAACCAGAATGCAATAATCTTGAATAATGCCTTAAGTTTCCATTATATTATATTTAGTTACAACAAATACTCTTAAAGTCCGTACTATTATAAAAAGAAATCCAATTATCTTTCAAATTTTTAAATACCCTCGATGATATTTGTTTTTATATATTTACAAATTGCACATTATTTGTAAATTTGAAAGATAATTAACCTAAATTTCTTGCAATTAGGGTAAACTTCAAGAATATACAACGTTTGAAAAATAATATTTACACATATAATGTGTATTTAAATTTAAAGTTTTGAATACATTAATTTTAAATATGCATTGTAATTTTATATATAATTTTTGTATAATAATATTTCTTAATTCAATGATATATATGTATTTTAGAAAACTTAGATAGCTAAAAAGATACTATGTTAACTAATTTATATTTTATACTTTGTTAATTTAAATTTATTTTTCATTTTTATACAATAAATTATTTACTATTTTTGTAATTTTTTATATATAACTTATTTTCAAATTTAAAAATTAAATGAAGTATGCGAACTATTTTGATTTTATTAAAATGTATATAGAATACAACTAATTTTACTAAATTTATTGTTGACATTAAATATATTTTTCAATATTTTAAAATATCATAATTTTATCTTAATTTATTTATTGTTGATATTTCCACTTTTTAGCATCTATTCATTTCTTTTGCTACGTGGACATTACTTGTCCATATTGGCATCCACATCATAGTTATATTTAATCCAAACAAACTAACCTTGACCCCTAACATCAATTATTTTAATTACGACGTTAGTGATTTTGGAATAAGATATCTATAAAATTCACCAAATTAAATGTGTAATTTCTAAGAGATTTGTGGTTGCCAATTGATACCCATAAAACATGGAGGACGAAAAGCCTATACAAACCAACTTAGAGGAAGAACAATATAATTGTGCGAGGATTTGATCCAAGAATTTTTACAATGGAGGCACAATGTAAAAATGTTTAGGTGAGATAAAAATAATTAAATTAATGGAGGCACAAGTTATTTTTTTCAACCTAATTAGTATACAACTTTTTGATAACTCATATATCACTATAATGTTATATAACACTAATAATAATTTCTCTTAATAATATAATTTGACAATTTTTATTTTTAAATTATAACACTTCTATAAATTATAATGTTACCGGATCAATTTTGTGATAGCTCCAGTGGTAGAGAGTTGTTTATTAGTGAAATTGACTCTCGGTTAGATTTCATAAAAGTGTGTCCTCTCCCTACCATCCCCATCAGTACTAAAAAAAAAATTATAATGTTACTAGTGTTGTAATTTTGGGCACACTTAATCTAATATTATATAACCTTTTAAAAAATTAAATATTATTGTACAATACTTTATACATGAAGTTTATACTTTTACACAAATAATCTTGTATCAATAATAAATAATAAAAAGAACAAACAATAGAAAAAGCTATGGGGCACGTGCCCCCCAAATGGGAAATACTTTGTTGGAAATTTATTGAAGAAAATTATTATTTTAAATTTAACTTTATCAATAGTAAAGGGCAAATTTTTTAATGACATTAGTAATAGTAAAGATCAAGTTTTTGGTGGTGAAGGGTCATATTTGTATCTATAAATATGGCTTCATTTTTCATTTGTGAAAAAACAACAAAAACTCACAAGAATTCCATCTCTCCCTAAAGATCTTGTAATTTTTGGTAATAATTTTCGGGCATAATTTTTCAGTTCACGGAATAGGTAATCCGGTTTCTTGTCTTATCCTGGGAAACAAACGTCCAAAATAGGGACGAATCTATTTTAAGGATAGTGTGTTGAACACACGACTTAGCTAATTTTTATTTTGCTTACTTTGCAAATTTTATCGATCTGGGTTTTTCGATTCATATAAATTGTACTAGAAGAAATACTACTATTTTCCAACGAGCTTAAAAACAGATTATTGAAAAACTTCTAAAGACAAAGATACGTTGCCATTTATCTGTTTTAAAAAATTTTGCCTAATGATCGATTATAAAACACCCCGATGGTAGAATTTCTGAGTCGATTATTTTTGCAAATTTGTTGGGTATCAATATCATGTTCGGATCACTTTTGCTATATTAGCCATTTGGTAAATTGGTGTTGTGTTGATCTCAAGTTGTTTCCACTTTATTATATATATATATATATATATATGTGAAAAAAATTAGAATTCGAACTTTGAATCAACAACTTTTTGCAATTGTAGCTTCATAGTCCAGATTAGTTGGCTATCTTAATATGTTAGATAGTTTAGCTTATTAACCTAATTATGCCATTATAGTACCGCAGTATTAAAAACAAAAATGGTTAATTAAGTTATACAATGGTGATTGGTTATTACTATCATGGAATGATAGAAAAAGAAGGAATTGAAAATTGGGATGATGACATGAATTCAATTTTCGATAATAATTTGGAATTTAAACTTTGGAATCTAATGTTTTAACAATTGGAAGTTGAATTCTAATGTGTTGCATGATGTTGACATTGAGTAATAATGGGATATTAATTATTATTAAAAATATCAAATGATTTGCATATTGAAACCGTTGGTAATTGTATTTATGATGATTACAAGATGTTACCTTAAAAAAGGTTTATAGTGCACTTTTGTATTGATTGTGTTGGTTCCAATAATTTTGACTAAAAAGATTAATACCCGTGCTATTTGGAGTTAAGTGACTGCTTGGACTAATTTTGACCTGATTGACTATATTTTGATTGATTGACCAATCTTTGGATTGATTGGACTAACTTTTGGACTAATAAAATAGATTCCCTGTGCTTATTTGGAGTGGAAGAAAATTGCAAGGACCTTTTAATAAAAAAAAAACTTGAACAATTTTTAATAAATTTGTTCTTATCGGTTGTGTTCCGATTATTCAAGTGCTAAACTTCTTGTATTGTTTGTTTCAAATGACATTTGAACCAAACAATAGTGGTCTAAGCCCATTGTGCCAAGATCGCTTTTTTGTAGCAAACAAGTGGTGAGTTTAACCTTGTTGTGCTAGCTACCACCGACTTTTATAGTCAACCCCACGCTGATATGCCTGGTTAATCATGGTGAAAACCGTAAGAGTTTAACGGCTTGAATTTTAAGCAAAGGCAATAGAAAATATTTTTCTACTTGTCCATATTGAACTTGAGCAAAAAGATCCTCCACAAACTTTTAGTGAGGATGAGATCGATGCACAAGCGGTTAACGCTTTAGATGCTTGGAATCATGCTCGATTTCTTGTGTAGAAATTATGTCATGAATGGCCTTGTAGATTCGCTTACAACGCCAGTATAACTCTAAGAAAACGCAGCGAACTGTGGGGAGTCTTTGACCATAAGTATAAGATCGAGGATGCGGTGTGAAAAAATTCATCGTAGGCCGCTGATTATAAAATGGTGGACTTAAAAACGAAATCACTAAGTACAAGATCTTCGTGTGATCATACATGATATTCATGCCGAGGGAATGGTTCTTAGTGAGACTTTCCAAGTGTTTGCAATCATTGAGAAATTGTCACCACCTGAGAGACTTCAAGAACTATTTGAAACATAAGCGAAAGGAAATGAACATCGAAGAACTTGTTGTTAGACTTCGTCGTATCAAAGATAACAAAAAGTTCTCGGAAGAAGTGGTTCAATCCTGGCTGGCTAAATCCAATGTTATCAACATAGGCAAAGTTCCAAAGGCAAGAACAAATCGGGCCACGGAAAAAGGGGTTAAGTTGGGACTCAAATGAGGCATTTCCAAGAAGAAGTTCGAAGGAAAATGCTTCAATTGTGGCGGCAAGGGTCACAAAGCTTCGATTGCAAGAAACCGAAGAATAGGAGGCTAACATGATTGATGACATTTCTAAGGAGGTGTCCTGATTTAAATCTTGTTGTGTGATTTCGAGGTGAATTTGGGTGGGTTCAAACCCTAACCAAATGGTGGATTGACACCGACGCTACTGTGCATGTGTGCTCCAATAAGGAGATGTTCGTGACTTTTGAGGTTGTTGAGAATGGCGAAAGTCAGATATGGGAAATTCCGCCACTTCGACATCAAAGGTCAAGGAATGTGGTTCTAAAAATGACGTCCTAGGAAAGGAGCTCTCACGAATGTGTTATATGTGCCTTCCCAAAAACTTGGTGTCCGGGATCTCTTTAATTAAGCATGGTTTTCGTGGTGTATTTGAGTCTAATGTTATAACTTTTTACTCAAAAATGGAATGTTTGTAGGAAAAGGGTATGTAAATGATGGGCTTTTTTAGCTCGGGCAAATGGTTGTGAAACCAAAAGGCAATAAAATGAAGAATGCTTCACATTTACTTGCTTTAGTCTTCCAATTTGTGGCATGGTAGACTAGGACATGTTAATTATGATACTTTACGTAGATTAATTAACTTGAATTATATACCAACATTCCATATTGATTCCAAACACAAGTGTGAAACTTGTGTTGAGGCAAAGCAACAAGGACATCATTTAAAAATATTGAAAGAAATAATGAACCACTTGATTTAATTCACACTCGATGTATGTGATTCAAAATCGACACAAACACGTGGTGGCAACAAGTACTTCATTACTTGTATTGATGATAACACAAAGTATTATTATGTGTATCTTCTAAAAGTAAAGATTTAAGCTATAGAGAAATTCATTCTCTATAAAAATGAAGTTGAGAATCAACTCAACAAGAAAATTAAGGTGCTAAAAAAGTGACCGTGGAGGTGAATATGAATCACCATTTGCTGAATTATGTGCCCAACACGGAATTAGACACGAAACAACAACACCTTATTCACCACAACAGAATGACATTGCAGAACGGAAAAACCGTACACTTAAAGAAATGATGAATGCCATGTTATTAAGTTAAACCCGCCTCGGAGAACATGTAGGGGGGAAGTCTTGCCTGACAGCTAATTACCTTTTAAATAAGGTACCCCTTTAAGAAATTAGACAAAAGCCCTTACGAGCTATGGCATGGAAAAATGCCATCCTACAAATACTTACGAGTGTGGGGGTGTCTTGCTAAGGTTGCTATACCTACACCAAAAAAAGTGAAGGTAGGTCCCAAAACTATTGATCGCATACTTATTGGATATGCACATAATAAAGGCAACTTATCGGTTTCTTGTGCATGAATCTAAAGTTGAAGATATACATAAGAACACGATAATTGAATCGAGAAACGCCTCATTCTTTTGAAAATGTATTTCCGCAGCAGACGAGAGAAGAAGCAGAAGCTCTTCTAAATGGATACATGATTCAATAGAACAAGAGCAAGGAAATAAAGAAGAAGAGATAGAACTTAGACGCAAAAAATGAGCTAGGATAGAAAAATCATTTGGTCCAGCATTTTCTAACCTACATGCCGGAAAGTGAACCTCAAAGCTATAAAGAAGCTATCAATTCTTCCTCGATGGACCATTATGGAAAGAGGCCATAAAAAGTGAAATTGATTCCATCTTGCAAAACCATACCGGGAACTAGTGGATCTTCATGAAAGAAGTAAACCACTAGGTTATAAATGGATTTTCAAGAAGAAAATGAAGGCCGATAGAACAATTGATAAGTACAAGGCTAGATTGTAATTAAAGGTTATGACAAAAAGAGGGTCTTGATTACTTTGATACGTATTCTCCATTCTGAGAATAACCTCCATTAGATTGGTACTTGCAATTGATGCATTGAAATCTTGAGGTACATCAAATGGACGTGAAAAAACTCGCTTTTCTAAAATGGAGATTTAAAAGAGAGATTTATATGGAACAACTCGAGGGATTCTCCGCACTGGCAAGAGAACAAGGTTTGTAAACCGTCAAGTCATTATATGGCTTGAAACAGTTCAAACAATGGCATGAAAAATTTGATAATGTCATGAAAGAACTTGGATTTAAAATAAATGAATGTGATAAATGTGTCTATGTTAAAGAGACTCGAAATGACTATGTCATTTTATGTCTTTATGTAGATTTTACATGTTTATCATTGGAAGTAATGATAAAATAATTAAATCCACTAAAGATATGTTGAACTTGAGGTTTGACATGAAAGATATGGGTTTAGCCGACGTGATCCTCGGAATAAAGATTTCTAGAACTTCAAATGGACTCGACACTTGATCACCACATTATATGGATAAGATTCTAGAAAATTTAGTAAGGATGACACATCATTAGCTAGAACTCCAATAGACACAAGCAAACATCTATCGAAGAATATAGGTGAGGTCAGAAACTCAAGTTAAATACTCACGAGTCATAGGAAGTTTAATGTACTTAATGAGTTGTACAAGACCAGACATTCGCTTATGCAAGTAAATTGAGCGATACACAGTAATCCAGGCATGACTACCGAAAGGGATAGTGAGAATACTAAGGTATTTAAGATATACTCGTGATCTTGGGGTCGCACTATACAAGATATCCTCGCGGTTATTGACGGATATAGTGATGATAATTGGATATCCGATATTAAAGATTCTAAGTCTACAAGTGGATTTGTATTCACTTTAGGAGGTGCATCAATATCATGGAAATCTTCTAAAATTAAATTATAGCAAGGTCTACAATGGAGTCTAAGTTTATTGCTCTGACAAGTGTGGTGAAGAAGCTCAATGACTTTGAAATTTCTTAGAAGATATTCCAAAATGGCCTAAACCTTGCCAACAATTTGTATACATTGGATGACAATAATCTGCAATTGGCAGGGCATGATCAATATGTACAATGGTAAGTCTAGACACATACGTCGTAGACACAATACCATCATATAACTACTCTCAACTGGTATTATCTCTATTGACTACGTGAAGTCAAAGGATAATTTAGCGGATCCGTTAACCAAAGGGTTGAATCGAGAGTTAGTTGTGAAATCATTAAGAGGAATAGGACTTAAGCCTCTAAAAATGAGTTGATACAATGGAAACCCAACCTAGTTGGATCGAGATCCCAAGATCTAGGTTCAAAGGGACAACCTAATTGTAAAAGACTCTATGATCATTGTGGGGGAGTTATCCCTTGTCCATTCCTTAACAAAGTGATGCCCGTGGAGAAGAGGATAAGCAATTTGGCTTTTAATAATTCTTGTGCGCCTGTAAGTCGAGCGGATGAGAATCACCTATGTGAGAGAGAAGGGGTCCGCTTCAAGAGAATTGTGTGAGGCTCAATTCTTAGAACCTCTTGCAACTGGCGTTATGTTCAGGGCCATGAATGAACATAAACATGAGAATCAAGTATGTTAGGAAGAATCTTGTGTGAGGTATATCATCGTTTACAAAAAGGCGTAATTCAAGAACATCGCGCTTCATCGATCGACCTAGTAAAGTAAATATGCTTTCACAAGGGAAGGTTCAAAGGGTAACACCTACCTATCCTATGCAGATTCAACCGTTGAAATTTATCACCAAATTTTTATATTTTCGAATTTTCATATGGGGGATTGTTGAAAATTTATTGAAGAAAATTATTATTTTAAATTTAACTTTATCAATAGTAAATGGCAAAAATTTTAATGACCTTAGTAATAGTAAATGTCAAGTTTTTGTGGTGAAGGGTCATATTTGTATCTATAAATATGGCTTCATTTTTCATTTGTGAAAAAAACAACAAAAACTCACAAGAATTTCCATCTCTCTCCTAAAGATCTTGTAATATTTGGTGATAATTTTCGGGCATAATTTTTCGCTTTGCGGAATAGGTAATCCGATTTTCTTGTCTTATCCTGAGAAACAGACGTCCGCAATAGGGGACTAATCTGTTTTAAGGATAGTGTGTTGAACACACGATTCGAGCTAATTTTTATTTTGCTTACTTTGCAAATTTTATCGATTCAGTTTTTCGATTCATATAAATTGTACTAGAAGAAATACTACTATTTTCTTCCAAATACTACACTCCAATGGATGGTAGCGGAATGAATATTTGGAGCTATTTTGATATGACAAACAAATCTCTAATTTCTAATATAGATATGTTCTTCAACCATACTTCAAGTCTTCAACACAATCAAAATTTGGGTTAGTGGTTTTGATTGTTCATTATTAAAATATGACAAGCTTTATTCTCGAATTTGATTCTGACTATAACAATGACTTTAGGTGTATAGATTAAAAAAATACAGGAAGCATAAGTTTCATCAGCCTTCCACAATATTATTTGGGAAGAATATATATATAATTGCCTGTCATTATTTTCAGGACAGCTAGCAAAACAAAATAATATTCATATGTATTGAAAAACAGATCTCTCAAGAATTTTGTAATCATGCATACATCTCAATGGGATGAGTACTGTAATATAATGATTGTATTTTTTTAATATTCCCAAAGTAGAGTCAACCATGGATATGAGCAAAAAAATCTCACTACGATATGGCTGTTCAGTAAGGCCATAAGCTAACTTTTATATATAGTATTTAAATAAATGAAAGTGCAATTACTAGTAATTATGATTCTTGCCCTCATGGAGATCCAGTTTCCATCCCAGCTGATACTTTTTTTCGTCCTTGTTGTCTATCTTCATATTCTTCAAATTGAAAACCAAAAAAACAAGTCGAAATCTGCCTCCAGCCTCCAGGCCATGGAAGTTGCCTTTGATTGGAAACATGCGCAATCTCATTTGTTAAAGCTGTAATCGTGGTTAGTTATGTTTTTCCTTTTTTGTCTCCTCTTGTTATTAATTTTTTCCTTTTTTGTCCTTTTAGTATCCATATTCTTATTATTTAGTATTTTGACCCCTTTCATAATTTTGTTGGATAAAAATTATTCTATTAAATTTAGTAAGTTAAATTGGAGATTTTGTGGGTCTTATTTTATCTTATTATCATCATAAAATTATATTTTCTATTAATCAAATGATGGGTTTCTCATAATTATTTGATAATATATGTTGAAAAGAAAATAACGAAAACAAATAGGATAAATTAAATTGTAGATGGTTTTCGTGATATGCAAAAAAGACTCTAAACAAGTTAATGATTTAATGATGTATTTGTAAATATTTACTAATGAATATTAATATATTCTTTTGATACAAATATAATATATATAAACTTCATTATCTTTTATATATACACAATGATTTTTAGTTTTTACTCTTGACTAGGAACCTAATATGAATTTAATAATTTTTTTTTAATATTTAATGTATTTTTATTTGTAATTTCAATTTCTTCACCATTTTTTTTATTTTTTTCACAACTTTAAATTATATAGGTTTTTCGTGTCGTGTCGGGTTACCCCCGTCATAAATGGGCCGTGTTCGTGTTGTGTATCTTGATACAATAATTTAACGGTCGTGTTAAGTTCGTGTCGACTTGTAATATCTCGTGTCAAAACACAACCCGCGAATACGACACGATTGACACCCCTACTTGGCCCCCTCACCCGTTGTCCTCGCTCCGCCCCGTGCGCCCCATGAGGTTCCATTGTATTACGTACATTTGTTTCATATTAGAAAGAATTCAATGTTTTTTGTTACAATATCAAGTATTTTGATTAATTAGTTAATTATTTCATATATTCATTATTTATGGGTATAAAGTATTCATCGTTAGCATTATTTTGGCGTAGCAATATTCTCGCGCCAACAATATTTGTTTTGTTTGAAATTAATGAAACAAATTTTGTATATTAAAATGTGTAATAAAATATATTTTATTATCCTAATTGTATATTTAGTTTTTGAAAATATTTTTAATAAAATTTAATTATTTTGAATTATGAATATTACAAATAATTTGTATTTATTATTTAATAAAGTGTAGATTAGATATAATAATAAAATATATTCTTTAATTAACTTAAAATTTATTTATAATACTATATTAAAATAATTGATTTTTAATAAAATAGTTTTTGAATTAAAATAATAAGGAATACTCATTTTAGTGCAAGATTTGAAGTAGAATGGTTGGAGATAGATTTTAAGTTTAGTTCAAAAATCACACCATTTAACTTAAATAGACTTATGGTCGGATATCTTAAGAGACCAACATTGCAATTAAGTCGTTATTGACATATTCGACTTTATTAATGTAAAACTTCATGCTTTAAAAAATTGCTAAAAATCTTTTGATCTGAGATTATTCTGGTCAAGCAGGATATGATGGGTGGTGGAAGTGAGACACCAGCCACAACGATGGATTGGGCAATGGTAGAAATGCTGAAAAATCCAAGTGTTCTGGAAAAGGCAAAAGATGAGGTGAGAAAGGTTTTTGATGACAAGGGATATGTCGACGAATCAAGCATTCATCAACTCAAGTATTTGAAGTCAGTTATCAAGGAGACTCTAAGGTTACATCCACCAGCACCTCTATTACTTCCGAGATAAATGCGAGATTAATGGGTATGAGATACCAGTCAACACCAAAATCATCGTCAATGCATGGGTTATTAATAGAGATCCCAAATATTGGAAAAATGCCGAATGCTTCCAACCTGAAAGATTTCTTGATAGTTCCATTGATTATAAAGGTAATCATTTCGAATATATCCCTTTGGTGCTGGAAGGAGGATATGCCCTGGCATTTCCTTTGGTCTTGCCAATGTTGAGCTCCTACTCGCAATGTTTCTCTACCATTTTGATTGGAGTTTGCCTGCTGGAATGAAGCACGAGAATTTATCTTAAAAGACCTTTGCGCAACGAATGAAAGACGATAGTGACAAATTGGTGATTATAGGACACATATATCTACTAGGCGTCGTCTGGTGACTATTTATAGTAATTATTAAGGGTTAATTATGTATCAGACTGTTGTATGTCCTGTATAATTTGTATATTTATGTGTTTTGATGAATAATATCAATTTGGGATTGTCATAATCCTTGACTATCTATACGTTATTTAATATAATGTCATTAATCTTGAGAGTTCAAAAGGGGTAATTAGGAGCTCCAGAACACTACTTGATATCTGCATCATTTGCTAAAAGTTTCTCTGGAGGGAGCTATCACGTTTATATCCGTCTTTTGATTAATAAGTAAAAAAATGTTCAACGTGTCCCTCGTGGAGGCTACTAAGTCAAACTCCATTGAATATTTAGGATTTTTTTTAAGTGAATGATTACGTATGTTGCTTCCAGGCAATGACGAAGCCAAGAATTCTATCTAGGAGGCCCAACTTATATTAGTGTAAAAATAAAATACAATACATCAACTCTAAAAACAACACTATAAATAGTTAACTGTAATGTTGCATCTTTTGTAATGCTATACTCTAACTAATCTATAAATTCATCAAACTAAGATATAACAAATTTACGTTTTCGATTCCCATCTATCTTTTGAGGAAAATTATGTTCACGTGGTGACATGGACCTTTAATGAATAAGCTTTACGCGTGACTTATTCAATTAAGTCGATGGATAGCTCATTTAGGTCGTAGTCCTGGATCAATTGGAAGATTTTTCATATCAACCTCAAGAGCATCTTGGCTTGATAAAACTTTATCTTGACTAGTTGGTCCTTAAAGTTGAACAATTGCAAGTGCATTGGCTGATTCTCGATAATAAGTGGTACTCTTTTAAAAAATTGTTCCATTAGCTAAGAAAATGCGAAAAAAATTCAAAAACTAGTATAGCTTAAGCAAACAACTATACATGAACTATAAATTATAATAAATTACTAAAAATTAGCCATAATAATTCATATAACAATTAATGATACAACAAAGAAATTAAATAAATCGAGAAGAGACAACAAATCCAACAAAATTAATTAATATATACTTTGATATTAAAAACCCTAAATACAATCCATTCTCATTCAATGTTAATCTCATGACAATAAGGTGAAATAAAAGCTTTAATACAAACTTTGGGGATAGCCGGTAGGGGTTAAGCGTGAATGTTGGTATGTTTTCTTCTTCAAACCAATGGTTGGTATGCTTTCTTCTTCAGTAGGAATTGGCCGCGTGAAGGTTGGGGTAGGGTCTTTTTTAATTTTTCATTATGTGTAAACTGAAGCCTGAATGTGGCTTTCAAGTTATTGGGTCTTTTTTTTTTATTAATGTTATATATGAAAAGACAAATATACCCCTAATTTTTTTTTAAAATCCCAGTGGGGCTCCAAAGGCTGCCCCCCATACCCCTTCGTCCCTGCTTCCAGGTATGCCAAACTCTTTAATGTGAATTAAGCTTGTTTGTCAGTCTTTATGGGCCTGTTTGTTTATGTTTTCATGGTCCATTTCTAGTTTCTGGAGTTAGAAATAGAATTTTGAGAATTTATTGGTTTTCGTGTGGAAATTGGGATTGTGTTTGGATGAATGAATTGAAATGTGTTTTATGTAGGGTTGGAAATGAGATTGTGTTTGGTTTGAGTAGTTTTGAAATATTATTTTATGTATATAATAATTGAAAAGTTGGTAGTGGTGGGGTCCACTTCAATATTTTAATTTGAATATATAATATTATATTTGTAAGATTATAGTTGGTGGTCCCATTAGATAGTTATAATTTAAAAATAGTAATATTTTAAGTAGATAAAGTTGATAATGGTGGGTCCTATATATATAATTGAGTTAAAATATGAAAATAGTGATTGATAAATAATGATGAGTGATGTAGGGTAGTGTATAGGTTTGAGAATATAAATTATAGGTTTGAGATGTTGTTTTATGTGAAAAATAGAAAATAAAAATGATGATTTCCATTGGAAATTTTATGAACAAACATGATTCCACTTTTATGTATAGTTGAAAACGGGAAAGAGGCCATTGGAAACATAAACAAAGAAGGCCTATGTATTTCTCTGAACTTCAACAGCAAAAATTTGCTTTGGATCTGTTTGAGCTCTAATGTTTTCGTACAAGTAGTCATGTTGAAGGAATTGATATCAAAATATGAGATTTTTGGGGTGGTCTACATACGCATAAAAAATGTGTTGGAATACAGAGCTAGTTGTTTAATTGAAATGTTAATAAATTAATCACTTTTCATTCCCACCCAAAATAGTATTTCTATTTTCTCGGGTATTACAAGTTGAATAACTTGAGATAATTTGTGTATCTCCTATTTTTAGGAAAGAATTTTGTAAGCCTACTATATATTTAGTGGATGATTTATTTGGAGTACACTCCGTGTGGTTTTTCTCAATTTGGGTTTTCCACGTAAAAACTCTTGTGTATTATTTTATCGCTTTGCACCGTATCTTAGTATTCTTGGTGTGGTTCCTATTTTTAATCCAGTTAAGTGGAAAAGATTATCCTATTTTTGTTGTGTTGGTGTCGTTACTCTTTCCCAACAAGAGGTATCAAGAGTCACGGTGTGGCGGATTAAAAAATCTAGGAATGGACATCTGTTGGGATTTTCAAACTCAACGTATCCAACTACAATATTTGGAAACTGAGTATGTGGATCTTCTCTACTGCAAGGATCCTTATTTGCCCTTGTAAGGTGATACTGCTGATTGCTAAAATTTATTAATTTAAACCATAAGTGTACGGCATAGTTAACAAACAGTGACAAGTAAGGTCATATTTCTCAAGGATTGATTTAAAACATATAAATTACTATAATTACTGTAGCATCAATATTATTGAAGCGGTCGTGAAACAAATTGATTTTCCAACTTCTACTTGTAAAACTAAATTAAACTATCAATCAATATCAAACTATCAAATTCACAAAAGTTAATCAACCAATAAAGGCAATCCTAGGACTATGAACTTGATATGCTTTATCAATATTATTCTAATACGTATTTCAAAATAACCAATTTTACCATATCTATGGGTTTAATTCTTATCGTAGTTTATTCCTTCTCTCGAAGAAAACAAATCATAGATTAATATCGAATTATTAGCATCTCTACTCAACAATCAATTTCAACTCCCAAAAGCATAAAAGATTAAATAAAACCCCCAAACATCATAGTCTCTCAACTCTACTCGTTTATGTTGTAGATACATTATCTAATGTTAGAACTCATCTCTTAAATTATGATCTAACTATTAAACATGCAAATTATTGGTCAAATAATAAACAAGAAATAAGCACATGAATTCACAAATAGATCAAGGAAAATAATTACTACAAAATGACCAAATCATAAATAACATGAATCCACACAGTCTCAATCACGCCCTAGAATCGATAATAAATTAGCCTTAACATTATTGTCTTCAAATTCATAAGTAAATTCTTAAACAAAGAGTTAAACATAGACAAGGTATGAATTGAAAATCTCTGACTATGATGACGAAACCCTTGAGTGTGGACGAATCAATCATCACAATCTCCAACCTTCGTGTCTTCTCGTGTTGATAGAACTCTCATGTTGTTCCCTTAGATCTTGTTCCAAGTTGTCTTTTCTTCTATCCAACGTATTATGTCACCGCTAGGTTTGATTTTTCCTTTCATAGGTGCCTTTTGGATCCCTTATTCAAATCCTCGCGTAATAAGAAAAAAAAATTCGCATAACATCACATCTAGCACGAGTCATGCACACCAACACGACCAGGTCATGTGAAACTGCTTCTGAAAATTGTCTCCGCTGAAACACACAGACGACCATGACCATGCGCATGGTCTGGTAGTGTGAGATGCTCCCTAAAAATACATATGTTACACACGCACATGGGTGTGCCCATGCGCATAGGTGGGTCATGTGCTGCATCTTTACTTGTTTCCTGCGAGTCTTTGTGCGTCTATTGGTTCTTGGCATACCGTTCGAGTCGTGCTACAGCTTTCCAACCGATTTAGGTTCTTTTCCTACAAAAATACCCATAAAATAGCAAGAAAACAGCTAAGACTAGGGGAGGTTGAATAGACTTAACCAATTTTTCGATTTGAAACACAATCCGAGTTTTAGCAAGAAAACAACTAAGTCTCTCTAGAGACAACTGGGTCAAACTTCAGCAGGAGAGTTACCACTCAACAGACTCTGAGAGAGTTGTTGATATAGTAACTCAGTTGAATGAAGTTAGCATTTACAAATTAAGTTTTCTTGATTTTACAGCGGAAGTCTTTACACCCGTTTTAAAGATTGGTTATCAACACTTATTTTAGGCTTGTTATTATCAGTTGGATAACAAATATAAAATAGGTAAGTAAATTATAGAATTTAAGTGCAGAATATAAAATGACACAATAATTTATAGTGGTTCGAGGATGGGGTAATTCCTCTACTCCACTCTTCTCCTACTCCAGGAGGAATCCACTAAAGTAACAATAACTTCGTTACGATAGTACAACAATCCAAGCTTAGCCTTGGTTATACAGTTAGCTTCATTTTTTGGGATTCAGTTCTTCGTAAGGCAGCTGCCTCACTACTTCAGCTCTTCAAATCTTGAGGACTTGATTACTTAGCCCTCATTCGGATTTGAAATAGGTTCAAACTAGAACCTAACTGAACTTCCTTAATCACTTCTTTGAAGAACAAAACCCTTTGTCTTTAAAACAAGTTTTTCCTCTTCAACATGAAATATATGTTTTATCTTCCACAAAGTTGTGTTGGATAAAATTACTTCGAATGTAGGCCTGAGGAGTGTAAGAATTTCTTGCTTGAGACAGATTGCTTGTATGCTTAGTTTCACGTTTGAATTTTCGCTCTCTTCTATGTCATATTTCGCTCTGAAAATTCCTCAGCCTTTTATAGTGAGAGTTTGAAATTTGTCCGTTGAAGAGACAGACAATTAAAACTTACACTTCTTGTTCGTTAGCTTGTCTTATTCTTGCAACATTTGATATTGACCCAACCTTTGTATTTAGTACCTATAGGCGTCTGAACCATTTCAGAGTTCTGCAAGCATTCCATTGGTCCCTGCTTGTTGGAGTCTTTAACCAAGATAGCTTTAAGGTTGCGGTCCGCTCCTTATCAAAACGGGCAAGTCTTTTGACTTTCTTCACAACTAACTTCTTAGCTTTCTTTAAGTCCTTCAGTTGCTTTACTCAATAAGTTGAGTCTTCTCCTTCATTTCTTGGAGGACTCTGTTGTAAGTCTTCTGAAAGATACAACTGATGTACTTGGTTGAAGCTCAGCTGCGACTGAGTTGATTCTTCTATGCATTCTTCAGCAAGTCTTCTGTATTTCAACTTAGCTGCTTAACGACTCAGCTAATTTTCTAACTATTACAAAGTTGAAATTACATATAGGAATTGGGGTGCCAACTTTCCGATTTTAAGTTTTCTAAGCATCATCAAAATCTATACAGTAAATTTTCTAACAATTTCCTCTTTTTTTATGATGGCAAAGCTTATTTATATCAAAGTGTGCTGAAATTAAAATAATTGAAAGAATGTATCAATGTTTTTAATGAACATTCAACACTTACATTATTTTTATGTATTTACAAATAATTGTAAAAATACAACGCAAACTTTCTGATGTAGCTATCATCTATCTTCCTGGTCGCTTCTTCTCTTCTTTCATCATTCTCTCTTATTCTTCGATCCTATTCTTCTCTCATCCTTCTTTATTCTTCGACCTTCTTCTTCTTTTCTTCTTTGATCTTTCTCGCCTCAAAGACATCCTCGCTCATACTTCCTAGTCAGCTCAGTGGCTCTGCGAGCAACTTCTCTATTTTGAGCTTCATCGTGACCCATCTTATATACAACTTCATTTTTTAGAAGGTTGACGGTCATCATCCCACTTACTCTTCTTAGTGGAGACCATCTGCCTCTCCCACCGGAGTGAGAATCTCGACCTCTGCCTCTTTTAGCAATTCTTCCTCTAGCATGGTTGCCTTCCCTGGGAACATGACTGATGGGCTGACTCTTAGAAGTCTGCTGACTTTTGGAAGACTTTTCTTGAGTCTGTTGCTTCCTAGTCTGCTCGATATCTCTTAAACCTTTAGTCCACTACAAATCCCATGCATCATCTAAGTCCATCCCAACATAATATCCTTCTGACAGAGGAGTGTCAAACTCTTCATTCAATCTTTCTTCCAATAGACCTGTTGTGGAGTAGCGTCATCACTAGGAAGCATCCTTGTTGGTGGACCACCATATTGGATGTTTAATTTCTGAATTCTCTCGTCTTGACTCTTATCCAACTTTGCAATTTCAGCTTTAGACTTCTGAAAAGCTAGATCAACTTTTTCTTTAACTGATAAGTCTTGAGGGAGCTGAGAGTGAATAGAGGTGGTGTCTTTTCTTTTGATATTCAATTTTGTATGAGTTTTTTTCAAGATTTTCTTCCCCCTTATTGGTATCATCACTTCAAGAAGAAGGTTGGACTGATCTGAGAAGTGAGTCCAATTTCTTATGAGTCACTGAGTCTGATGCTTCTTGATTGGAGCTGAGTACATGCAGCTGATTTTTCATGGACATATTTTCTGCTTCCAACGATGCTTCCTTGTGCTCCATTTTCTTTTCCATCTTCATCAATAGCAACTCCATGTCGGATATGTGTCTCCTCTCCATTCTTTCTATGTTATCCCTTTGACGCTGCTGGAAAGCAAGTTGGTCAGCTCCCTAGACAAACAACTTTGATACAATTGTCAGAAATAGCAAACTTGCTCACGGCATAGAGCCTTTGTCTGTTGTGCCCATTCCTTGATCCTTAGCACAACTTCTCAAATATCTCCAGAAATAGTGGCGTCATGATTGTCAATCCTGGTGCTTAAATCAGCAAAAAATTTCTCCATAGCCTCCATCTCAACACACATGGCTCTGAAGGCTCTTCGAAAGTCTGGTGCTTGCTAACTTGAATCTCCAGGTGCAAACTCGAATTCAAAATCATGGCCAAATGTAATAATACGAGTATCCAAAAGAATGTGCAGATCATCTGGGTTGACTTGAAATTGAAACGAGAATCTTCCTCCACAGACTCTGCTTCATAAGGGATCTCTTCAATAAATGGGAAATGCAGTGTTCGCCAAAAAATATTTGGATCTCTATACTGCAAGTGTACATTGTCGTTTATAGGATAATGGCAAGCAATGTCGTATTCCTCAGGTATTGACTACGAAACACTTAGGCTATAATAACATCGCATTCCAATTTTATTGAAGCAACCGAATATCAAGTTTTATAAAAATCGAAAAATAAAAATAAAAATAAATAAATTTTCGAACTCCACAAGTATTTTCAACAACTATGAAAGCAACATTACGCACATAATCTCAACATGATTCTTCAATATAAAATCCAATTAATGTTTCACATAACCAATTCATGCAATTCTATGGGTTCAAATCCTAAGTTAGTCTATTCCCCCTCCTGGGTGGCGCATAAACAGTAGATTAATAACAATTGTAGATGTCCCGATATGTTACAACTATTATTAACTCCCAAAAGATCTATGAATTGAATGACTCCCACAAACAAACAGTAGGTCTCCACTGCTACACCCATTTATGTCCGATTTAATTTTCATCTTTGTTAGAACTCATCTCCGAATTTCGCACTAACAAATATGATATACTAATTATTGATCGAGATAAAAACAATTAAAAATAAGCACTCGAATTCATAAAATAGAACACATGAATCAATTAAGAAAATAATTAATCAAGATTTAACATGAATCCACAATTTTGATTATGCCCTAAGATCCGAAAGATTTGCCAAACATTGATAACAAATTCATAGACAAACTTGGAATCAACATTGTGACATCGTTTAAGTACAGACAAAGTATCTAAACTAAGAAAGAAAACCCCTTCTTGTCAGGATGGATCTTCCCTCCAAGCCTTCGAAGCTCTTGTGCTTCCGTAGATGTGAAAGGCCTTGTGGTGTTCTTCGTAACCTAGCCCTCCTCTCTTAGAAGATCTCTGATCTTGTAATCCTGTGTATTTTGGTGTGCTGTATGTTATATGAATGATTATAATTTCGTGCAGCCCTTGGGTCCTTTATATAGGTACTTGGAGAGATCACTTGTAGAGTTTGAGTGGGAAAAAGACACAAAAATCTGCCACAGTCAGTCGCACGGCCCGTGTGACTTTCACATGGTCGCTCCACACGGTCGTGCAGCTTGGTTTTGTCCCTATTTTCTCCCAAACATTTGGCACGAATATGTGGCTTTATACGGTAGGTCACACAGCGTGTGGTCCCACACGGCCTAACCGATTTTCATCCAGCTTTTTTCTGCCTTTTCGATCTTCTCTTTGCACTCATCAATCTTGTCCGACCTTCCAACTGATATCTTTTCATTTAAGCCTCGCTTTCCTATAAAACGTTACAAGAATACGCAGATCACGCCCAACAAAGGAAACCAAGTAAAACACATTAAATATACATGCAAATGCATCGCTTATATATCAAGATAAGCCCTTAAATGCACGTATATTTTACACGTGCCATGCAAAGATTCCCAACATGTCACTAGGATCGAGGAAGGTCCCACTCTCTTTTAGAACACATCTCTCCTTTTCCTAACTCGACAACTCTATGTGCCTTGGTTGTGGAAGCTTCATTGATGATGTAGTTGTGGAAGCTCTGTCGAGTTGATCGTGCCTCGCTTGTTTGAACAACTTCACTAACAACAGTTGGAGTTTTCTTTTAAGTTACCTAAGCATCCTCTAGTCTGAACAACGTCATGTGCATGAGATTTGACTAGTGGAGATGGAGCATCAACTAGTACAAACCTCATCCTGGTCTATTTAACACTGGTATCCAAATCGTTGGCCTCCTTTTCGACTCAGTTGATTCATCAAGATCTTCAGCTGTGTCGGAGTATTCAGCTTCTGAGTCTATTTTTGCAAGAGAATAAATGACCATTGACTCAGTGGATTCGGATTCAGGAATTTTTGGGGCATCACTAGACTTGTCAACATTTCCCTTGGCAGTCTCAACCGCCAGTGGGTCTTGAGCCACTCTTTCAAAGAGCTCAATCACGAAAGGTCTTCTACATTCCCTGGAGCAGTCTGGACTACTGATGGGTTTTCGACAATGGTGGCATCCTTAGAGGTCTCAACCTCTGGGATTGCACTTTCCATACGACCAACAGTCTTAACTAACATAGTCTCAGCTGATCCATCATTTGCCTCAATTGCAATTGTTACGGCCTCTCAGAATCTCATTGGCCTTCAACTCCTCTAGTAGGGCCTCTACTGTGAGCTCCTCAACCACTACAACTTCAAAGGGGAATTTCAACCGTAATTGGAATTTCATTTTCTTCTATATCATAGTCTCTCAACCGTTGCCTCATCCATAGAATGTGGGCACATCACCGCCCCACTTGTGTATACTGCTCAACCTATGGATATAGCTATTGAATTTTGTTTCTTGTTGAACCAAGAAACTAATCTATTTCCAAGCATTTGACAGGTACCTGAGGTACTCTTCCTGTCCCCTCTACATCCAGCATAGTCTGAGTCTAAGTAGACTACCAGCTTGAATCCTCCATCCTTTGGATACCATAAGCCAACTTTTTGGCATCCCTTCAAATACCTTAGGATTCTCTTTACCCTGCATCATATGACTCTCTTTTGGTGCAGATTGAAATCTGGCACATACACCTATAACAAAGGTGATATCTGGCGTACTGGCTATTAAATAGAGCAATGATCCAATGAGGGCTCTATATTTAGTTTGATCAATAGCTTTGCCATCTGCATCCATGTCCATTTTGACTGATGTGTTCATTGGGATCTTCACTGATAACTTCTCTTCCATACCAAATTTCTTCATTAAATCTCTAGTATATTTGTTTTGACTTCTGAAGGTTCCATCTTTCATTTGCTTGACTTGAAGTCCTAAAAAGAAAGTCAGCTCTCCCATCATGCTCATTTCAAACATTTCTTGCATGAGGTTTGAAAACTTGTCACACAGCTCTTTGTTTGTGGATCCAAAGATGAAATCATCCACATAGATGTGAACAAGCAGTATACTCTCTCCATCTTGAAAATTGAAGAGTGTTCTATCAACTTTTTCTTTGGTGAATCAATTGTCAGTTAGAAATTGTGACAATGTGTCATACCATGCTCTTGGTGCTTGTTTCAATCTGTACAATGCTTTCTTGAGCTTGTAAACTTTATCTCCAATAGTTTTCTGCTCAAAACTTGGAGGCTGTTCAACATAGACTTCTTCTTCTAAAAGTCCATTTAGAAATGCACTTTTCATATCCATTTGATATACAGTGAAGTTCTTGTGTGCAACGTAAGCAAGAAACATCGTTATTGCTTCCAATCTAGCAACAGGAGCAAAGGTTTCATCAAAATCTATACATTCTTCTTGGCAATACCCTTTGGCTACCAATCTCGCTTTGTTTCTCACTACAGATCCTTCCTTATTCATCTTGTTCCTGAATACCCACTTAGCACCAATAACATTTTGGTGATTAGGTGTTGGGAAATCATTTTGTACATTTTGATGAAGGCCATGTAAAACTTAGAATAGGAAGTTGGCACCCCATTTTTGTTGTAAACTCGCATTGTACTAGATAGAGGTGGGTCAAGTTTGAGTTAAGTCACTATGCCTAAACATGCAAGAAGACAAATTTGGAGATTAGAAGGAAGACTACGCTGCAAGACAACCGAGTATGGCAAAGAAGAGAAGACGGAACTCGATCAAGGTGCAATCGAGATGCAACAGTAAAGTATCGCCAAGTCAACTCAAGACACCAAGTCTCAAGGTTGAAGTGACAAAGAGTCATCAAATGATTGGAAGTCGACTCAAGTCACCTGGGGATGTGAAGAAAATGCAAAGTCAAGACAATCGAAAGAGATCCGTTGCAGTAAATCAAGAGAATTACTTAAACAAGTAATACCTCCATACTACCTTTCTTGAAGTGCTCACCCCGAAGCGTGCAAAAGGAATAAACTAATGGGAAGCACTGCACTACGTCGAACTCGAAAGTCAAGAACAATTCATACGAAAAGTGGAAATTCCAAGGACTCGCAACAAGACAAGCCAACGACCACAAGTGACTTTAAAAATAAGCCTATTTCTTCAACTTCAGGCATTTTTGAAAGATCACTATAAAAGGCCGAGGAATAACTCGAGAGAGAAGGTTACCCGAACCGCAAAACATTCAAGAAAACATTTGAACTATTGCCTAAAATATTCTCAAATCATTCAAGATTAATCTTCAAGCCTACATTACAAAGAAAATCAATCCAACACTCACCTGAAGGAAAGATAACTTCAATCGCTTGAAGAGGAAATTTTGAAGAATCAAGGGGGTCTACATTCCACGGAGGATTGTAGGAAGGTTCAAGGTCGAACCGGTCCTCAAGTTTTTGGAGGGCTTCGTGATCAAATCCAAGAAGCTTGAGCAAGTGGGTCAGTAGTAAAGGCAAACGCCTCGTGAAGAAGGCCGAGTCGTACGAGAAGCCACCGTGACCAAGGCATCTCTAGATCGAGTCCCAAAGGATCAAGTCACCGTGATCAAGACTTGTATCCGGACTGTTACCACTGTATACCGATCAATACTTAGTGGATTCCTCCAGAGTTGGAGAAGAGAGGAGTAGAAGAATTACCCCATCTTCGAACCTCTATAAAAACTTATCGTGTCATTTACATTTCAACACTTTAATTCCCGCATCTTATTTATTTAATCACGATAAATTTGCCATCTAATTGATAATCAATTGTGTGCTAAAACCAAGTATTAAAACAAACTTAACCAAATTCAAGGGTGTTAAGTCTTCCAATAAAACAAATCATAGTCAAGTTAAGTCTTTAGTCAAAACAAATGAGTTATTTTATCAACAACTCAAATCGAGTCCGTTGAGTGACTAACTATGTTTGATGAACTAACTTAGTCATCCATCAAGGACACAAAATGTGAAGTACTAACTCGATTACTTAAAAGGACTAATTTGAAAAGTTGGTAAGGTTTATTCAACCCCCTTCTAAACCTTACACTCACACCCCTTGGGACCTACAAGTGGTATCGAGCGGTTGGTTCATTGAGCCTTCCGCACTGACCTTAAAGTTCTTGAAACTAGATCTCCAAATTTTTCAAAGTCCGTTTTAGCACTTAAGTTTTCAAAACTCTTTTTACCATAAAAAGTTATTATCATGGAAGCAAATTTGACACGCATCCCTATGTTCACAATTGAAGAATTTGATGATTGGAAAATTCGTATGCGCTCATCTATCAAAGATTACATGATGAGATGTGGATAGTGATAGAGGATGGGCCACCGCAAATTTTAAAAGTGAACACACTGTAAGGAGAGCCGCATCTCAAGGTGAATAGGATGTTGCTCCTGCACCAGCTATGGTTGAAAAACTAAGAGCCGAATGGACAAATGATGACAAAAAGATATAGCATGGACAATGTGGCCAAGGGCATTCTTTACAAAACCTTGGACAAAGCCATGTTCAATAAAGTCAAATCATGCAAAACGGCTAAAGAAATCGGGACAAGCTAACATTGATTTGTGAAGGCTCGAGCAAATCAAGGAAAATAAATTATCGATTCTTTGTCTGAAAATTTGAGAATTTCAAAATGATCGCAGAGAGACCTTGGATCAACCGGATGCTCGATTCAGTAAATTACCAACGAGCTATCTCGCACTTGGAAAAAAATATACACGAGAAGAAATGTGTATGAAGATCCTAAAAAGTCTCCCTGAATGGGAAATGAAGGTCATGGCACTCGGACATTCCATGGACCTATCCAAGACATCCAACTATGAGTTATTCTCGCATCTCAAAGCCTACGAATTTGAGCCGAGAAGAAAAGACCAGGAAGAGACAATCGTACCCAAAACAAATTTGCTCTAATTGTTAAGGATGGCAAGAGAGCCGGGTCAAAGAAGTCATTGACTCGGAGGAAATAGCCCCGATGGTTAAAAGGTTTAACAAGTTCTTCAATAAGAACTACAAGAGAGGCAAGGGCGAATCCTCCGTAAGACACTCGGCTCCTCCAAGTCAAGGGAAGATAGGCGAACCAAGAGAACAGAGCATCAAAAAGTCAATATCAAAGTAGGCCGACAATCCAAGAATGGAAAGAGAGTGATCAAAAGGTTGAAAATCTATGTTGAACCGCAGCAACCAGGTCATTATGCCATTGATTGCCGATATCCTCGTAGTCAACAAATACAGAATGAAGAAGAAATAAAGGTCTTCGAGAAAGAAGACAAGAAAAGAAAAAGACAATGTTGGTCCGCCGAGATCGCCGAGACAAACAAGTCAAGAGACACAAATCGATTCGTTGAGTAGTGAAGTGACTACTCAAGTGACTCGAAGAAGAAGTCTTGATCTGTTTGATGGCCAAGGAGCAAGACTAACTCGACCAAGAAGATGAGGTACACTCTAACTCATCACACTCGTCGGTTCTAATGATAGTGATCGTGACACACACACTTCATCACCCACTAATATTTATGATTCATTAGGCAAAATGATGAAAGATTTTGAACACATTAAATCATCACACACACTACTAAATGAGGAAAACAAATTTACTCAAGAGTCAAAAATCACAAAAATACTAAGGAGCCGAGTACTCTAAGTCAAATAGTGATGAGAATGAAAGTCTAAAGACCGAAAATGCTAAGCTAATAAAGCGAAATAGCTGCTATAGAAAAGAGGGAAAATGACCTCAAAAATGTGATTGCCTCATTCACTAAGGCATCTAAATCATTGGATGATCTTATTATGAGTCAAAGAGAATGTGGAGACAAGACATGCTTAGTATTTAATTCCTCTGTGCTATGTCAAGCTCCAAAAGTGATTTTGGAAAAAGGATCTTCAAGCAATGAAGTATCTCAAAATTCCAAAACTCCAAATGGTGCACACACATCTATTCCAAAGCAAAATCACAAGCAAACTGGCCTTGGCTATAAAGGAAAAGGAAAACAACCAGTTGAGTGTGCTGAGAGGACAACTGAGAAGAAATCCAGCCGAGTTCCTCAGCAAACTCCAAACAGGAAATACTCTGTAAAGAAGAAACAGAGCTACCAAAAACCCCCAGAAGTTCTATAAAAGAAATACATATGAAGGGAATGGTAGAAAGCACCCAAGCCAAGCTGATTGGAATAATGTGAACTATCAGCAAAGACCTATGGAATATAAGCCCAAATGGCAAAGGCCTAGAACTCAGCAAAGGCCATTCCAAAGGTATAAGAGCTTTCATCAGCACACATATGCACCTAGGCACTACACTCAGAGACATCACAACTACCCAAAGAAGGCAATTGCTAAAACACCTACACAGGACATACGGACAAAAGAGACAAATCGTATGAACCTAGAACCCCCAAGAAATTTGCTAAAGTTAATTATGATTATGGCAATCGATAGATGGCAACCTCTTAGAGTCAAATCAATTGGCTATAGGTTGGTTGGATCATCTTACAATACTAACCCCCCTGGACCCGCATAAGTATGGGTACCTAAAACTTAATTTCCTTGATTGCGCGTTCAAGGAACAACGAAAGTGCCAAGGAACCTGGTACATGGATAGTGGCTATTCCGGACACATGACAGAAACAAGAAAAATCACAAAATTCAAGGAAGTCGAGGTGCAAAAGTAATCTTTGGAGGAAATGAAGCCCCAAGTCATCTTCCGGACACAACATGCTACACTCAAAATAGATGCATGATAAATAGACAAATGACAAAGACTCCCTATGAGATTTGGACAGGGAGAAAGCCAAATGTTGCATATTTTAAAATATTTGGATGCAAATGCTTCATCCATAACAATGGCAAAGATAATTTAAAGGCTTTTGATGCTAAAGTCGATGCGGGTATCTTCTTGGATACTCACCGAAAGCAAAGCCTACAGAGTACTCAACAAGAGGACTATGGTTACAGAGGAATCCATTCATGTGGTGTTTGATGAGCCAATGTAAATGGAGAAGACATTGAAGAGTCACCGATAAGCTGAATCAACCAACCATGCAAAAGAGTCCCTATCTTTGAAGCTGAAGTGGAATTATAAACCCGGATGAAGATGAGATAGCCGAGTCTCAAAACAAGCTAGAAAATCAGTAGCTAAGTGATGACGAGAGAACGATCAAAGCAACACAAATTGCAAGACGCCCTCGAATCCAGCTAACTTACTCCAACCCGATGTAAGTTGGTGAGAGACCATCCACCGAACTAGTCATTGGAGATGTAAGAGAAGGTGTCAAAACAAGATCCGAACTCAACAAGAAGCAATGTTCACCGCTTCATCTCACAAATAGAGCCTAAAGATGTGTCACAAGCACTTTGGATGACACACATTAGATTCAAGCCATGCAAGACGAAATAATCGCTTTGAAAGAAATAAAGTATGGGAATTGGTTCAAAGACCCACCCATCAAAATGTTATTGGCACTAAATGGGTGTTCGAAAACAAGATGAACGAGGAAGGTTCTGTGGTAAAAACAAAGCAAGATTAGTAGCCAAAGGATATTGCTAAGAAGAAGGGATAGATTTTGATGAAACATTTTCCCTCGTAGCAAGATTGGAAGCTAGAAGGATGTTTCTTGCCTATACACTCAAAGAATTTTATTGTATATCAAATGGATGTAAAAAGTGCATTCCTTAATGGTTTATTGGAAGAAGAAGTGTATGTTGAACAACCTCCAGGATTTGAGCGAGAAGACTTTGGAGATAAGGTATACAAACTCAAGAAAGTCAGATATGGATTGAAACAGGCACCCGTGAGCATGGTATGATACTTTGTCACAATTCCTCGATCGAGAACGGATTCATAAAAGGCAAATTGGATAGAACACTCTTCATAATTCAAGATGCCAAGAGTATATTGCTTGTTCAAATATACGTGGATGACATCATCTTTGGATCCACAATCAAAGAGTCATGATAAATTTTCAAATCTTATGCAAAGCAAATTCAAATGAGCATGATGGGAGAGCGACATTCTTCCTTGACTCCAAGCGAAACAAATTGAAGGATGGGACCTTCATAAGTCAAACAAAATACACCAGAGATTTAATGAAGAAATTTGGTATGGAAGAGAAGTCTTCAAAAAATACCAATGAATACATCACCAAAATGGATATGGATGCGATGGCAAACCCAGTAGATCAAACAAGATACGAGCACTTATTGGATCATTGCTCTATCTTACAAAGAAGCAGCCGTACATCACCTTTGGCTTTGTAGGTGTATGTGCAAGATTTCAATCTGCTCCAAAAGAAAGCCATATGATCTGCGGCAAGAGGATCTTGAGATATTTGAAAGGAAGCCAAGAAGTTGGCTTATGGTATCCAAAGGAAGGTGGATTCAAGCTAATTGATATTCGGACTCGACTATGCCGGATGTAGAGTTGACAGAAGAGCACCTCGTGCACATGTCAAATGCTTGAAACGGGCTAATTTCCTGGTTTAGCAAAAAGCAAAATTCAATAGCCACCTCTACAACCGGGCGAGAATACATAGCTGCGGGGGCACTGTTGCCCAAGTCCTATGGATGAGACAAAGAACAGAGAGACTATGAAGTTGAAGAAAAGGAAATTCCAATCATGTGTGATAACACAAGTGCAATTGCAATCACTCAAAATCCTGTGTTGCACTCAAGAACAAAGCATATCGATGTCGATATCACTTCATAAGAGATCATGTTGAAAAGAAGGACATCACCTTGAATATATTTTAACTCGATAAACAGCTTTAGGTCGACATATTCACAAAACCATTATGTGAGTCAAGATTTGAAGAACTCAAGCATGAGTTAGGGTTAATTGAGCCGAGCTGACACTCGAAGACTCAAAGAAAAGAAATGAAACACGAAAAAGGGAAAAGAGTCGAAATCTCAAATCAGCTAAGTAAATTAGCCATATCGGAAAGACAATCTGTACTCGAGTTAGCTGACAAATGAGTCACTAGGAGAACTGTGAGAAGAAGAGTTAAATCGGCTAAGGGAAAAGCCGAGTCATTTATGAGCAAAGTGACAAAAAACGCAATGCTTTTACTAAGCGAGAATGTTTTTAAGAATGACGTCAAGATAATTATGACGCAGTACAGCAAAAGCCGCACACCAAGCTTATGATTGATATAAATGTCACCGCATTAAATACGAGACATTAAATGCTAATCGGCGTGCAAAATCTATGCCGTTGATTTCGATCACATTTCAAAACCACCCGCACGCCTTTTCATGAACCATACTTAAACCATTTTCATCCGCTTTCTCTCACATTACCAAAAAATGTTCATTTTTCTCTCTCTCTCAAAAGCAAAGGCAAAAACTCTCTCAAAAACCTATCAATCTTCAAATCACCTTCTAAGTCTCGTTCGGTGAAATATCAAAAATGGCATCTACTCATGATTTTGTCAAGCTAGGAAAGCAAATCCACACCGGTCTCATCGTGGATTTCGAGGGCATGGTCAAACAGGTCCGATGAAGCTCTCGTAAAGAAGATCGCTGAAAAACTAGAAACGCCTGGGCTAAAACCATTTCTCGACGATGGAGTTTCCGATGACCTATGTGGAAGAGGTCGCACAGTTCTACGTGAACGCCGAGATTCACGATGAGGGATCAAATCCTCTGCTCACGGAAAGGAGTTCATCATTACCGCCAAGGATTTGGCGAACACCGCTCGTTACGGAAGGAACACCAAATCAATGAAGTCGATGTTGACTTGGTCGCTTGGAAGAAAGTAGCCAAGACCGATCTTGAAAAAAGATAGTCTACACAATGCTAACAAGAGGCTGCTGGAAGGACTACCAAAAATTGTTGGACATCGTTGCCAAATGCATAGACATCAAATTTGGCGCTTTGACCAATCGTCCAAAGCAAAATTGATCGTAATGGCTGCGATCATTGAAGAAAAGAAAGTGAATCTGGGCTGAGTTTGTCTACAAAGCAGACTATCGCGAACGTGGGAACAAATCCTTCAAGGAGGGTGGAACATTTGGAGCTTCCTAGATACGGTCCGGTGATTGGCCAACGGAGGTAAAAGGAGTCCTCTTTCGACATGGAAAGGCATTCCATGTAAACAAGAGGATGTTCGAGATCAAACCTCTCTGGCGCGCATGAAAGAGAGCCTACGCTAAGAGAGCGATCACGAGTGAGGGGGAATCACCACCCTCAAGATACTGATTGTCTCCTCTCCACCAAAGAAGAAGGCCCCTGCGTCAAGCTAAGAGAATCACGCTTGAAGCAAAGAAAACAAATCGCTCCCGCCCCGCAGCCGAGTCACCCGCCCCCGCAGCCGTGTCTCCCTGCCCTAGGGCCGCAGAGAGAGAAGAATCCCAAATACCTTCTCCGGTCGTCAAGAAAAGGAGAACTGATAAGCCAAGACGGCCACTCCTCGAAGAAAACAACAAAGACCGCCCCGCCACCCAAGACCCGAAGAAATTTTATCCGAACCAGAAATCCTCCGGTACAAACAAGTAGTAGAAGAAGAATTTTCAAGCGTTCCGAGCTTGAGAAACCGGCTGAGTCAGCCACTCAGCTGGAGAAGATACCCGAGACTGCTGGAGAAGTGGAGTCTCCAGAAGTGATTGATGAAACTGCCAAGTCTGCTGAGGCCGATCAGCAGAGGCAACTCGATGACCCAACAGAGACATGAATGTACCTGTGGAACAAGGCACGATCGAGACAACCAAATCACCTGCAACAGGGTTGTCTCTCCACCTGAATGAGAGGCTGCCAAGGTGTCGAGCAATGAAGTCTCGCTACCCTTAATACCTGGAAACGAGGGCCAGCAAGAGAATGATGAAGATGATGTAATCATGCACTCTCCATTGTATCTAGACATCCAAAATCGCTTTGCGAGAGTGGAGAAAATGGAAGCCGAGCCTATCCAGAGTGCAGTTTGAAAATCCGAGTTCATTGTTGAGGAAGAAGAACTCTTGATTCCTTGAGGTGGACACGCGATCGCAAGCCCTCGACGAGGATAATTGCATCAATATATCAAGATTCGAAAAGAAAATGAATGGGCTAAAGCAAACAGACGCAGAGGCAGGTGAGAAGGCCAAAGATCGCCCTCTCATCGGCACCACGAGAACATACACATCCTCACTTTGACGCCCTATCGTAAAGTGAGGAGGATCTGACCCTGTTGTCGCTACGTAAGAGTTGCAAATGCAGCAAGCAATGCAAGAGTCCGTAAATCCTTCATGAGCAAAGAATGATGGAGGGACCAGGAGAGTCCTCCAAAACACAAAAGATAGACCCAATGGGAGTGGTGCAACATATTGCCACCGTTGTTGCTGCCACCACTTCCCTCTCACTCGGAAGAAGGATTTAAGGAACCGCGATGAAATCGGGATAGTGGGGACCCCGGTCGAGCCAACCCCTAATGAAGTTGTCTTACCACCGCACCAACGACTCAATACTCAAAGGAAACAATGAGTCCGAGACGAGTGACCCCATTCCAAGTCACTCACCGGTGGTGCCACCGAGGAGGAAACTCCTCCACCAGCAAAGCAAGGTCGGAGGATGTGCAGGTGGCTCCACAATGAATCTAGGAGGCGAAGTGGAGAAGGAACAAACACAAAGTACACAACAAGTTGTCATCAACGAGGCTCGCATGGCTTGAGACTGCCTCGGCTAAGGTGCCAACCGCTCAAGGCTAATGACGCCGCTGATGCGGTCGAGGAACGAGGAAGAACAACCCCGGGAGTCAACACTCTAGGCGGCGAAAGTGTAATCCATGGAGTTGAGACTCCAATGGATGCCACCGCAGAAGACCCTAAGACAAATGACACTCGCGAAAGGGATGTCCAGCCTCGCCGCAGCTTGAGACTGCGAAGGTAATGAAGGCCAATGGGAGGTTGAGACTTCCCGGGGTAAAGAAGTCAAGTACGAACATCCCTCCCGCTATCTTTGATCCATCGAAAAGGAGATAAGTGCACTTCACGATTCCCGGGATAATCTTGATGTAACCTTTCTAGGATCGGAAGGAGACGATGAAGGCGAGTCATCCCCTCGTGATCGATCCAAAAGACTCACCAGAGGATGTTCCCGGCCCACGAGTAAGTCGACCTCAAGACTACTCGCCAAACTTTCAACTTTGATGATGAGCCACCCATGGAAATCTCATCATCGTCCGATGACGCTTCTAATAAGGCCGAGGACCACCAACTCACTTGAAAAAACCAAATGAGACCAACGGTTGTTGAGACAACAGGCTCGGCAAGTTGGGTCAACTTCACAACAGACACCAAAAACAGAGTCCATCTGCGCAGCTCCCCAGCCGCAACAAGTTCGACTCCACAAGGAACTTCACGAGCACCACTCATCATTGAACAAATCCCGGTTGCCGTGATGATCCCTTTGTAGAATCATTTCCCTTCTCTCTGGAGGTACCCGACCTCCCGAAGAGTCGAAAGAGATCTCGAGCGCTTCCACAGGACTGATCATGTCATTCCATCGTATACCATCGTTCCAAATGACTATGATTTTGACGCTGCTTGGCCGTCACCAAACAGAGGAACAACTCAAGTTCGGGAAGTGTTCAAAGCATTATTTGCTGAAATTGAATGGATGGATAGACACCAGGCCTCGATGGACATGAGATGATAACAGAGATGCCAACCTTGCTCACCGACTTGAGAGGCATAATAGATTTTGATGAATGCCATGTAAAACTTAGAATAGGAAGTTGGCACCCCATTTTTGTTGTAAACGCATTGTAATAGATAGGGCTGGTCAAGCCGAGTTAAGTCACTATGCCTAAACATGCAAGAAGACAACCGAGACTAGAAGGAAGACTCCGCAAGTCACCGAGTATGGCAAAGAAGAGAAGACGGAAACTCGATCAAGGTGCAAATCGAGATGCATCTCGAGTAAAGTATCGCAAGTCAACTCAAGACAACCAAGTCTCAAGGTTGAAGTGACAGAAGAGTCATCAAATGATTGGAAGTCGACTAAGTCACCTGGGCATGTGAAGAAAATGCAGTCAAGTCAAGACAATCGAAAGAGATCCGTTGCACGTAAATCAAGAGAATTACTTAAACAAGTAATGCCTCCATACTACCTTTCTTGAAGTGCTCGTCCCAGGAAGCGTGCAAAAGGAATAAACCAATGGGAAGCACTCGCACCATGTCGAACTCTGAAAAGTCAAGAACAATTCATACAAGGAAGTGGCAATTCCAAGGATCGCAACAAGACAAGCCAACGACCACAAGTGACTTTAAAAAATAAGCCTATCTCTTCAACGGGCGATTTTTGAAAGATCACTATAAAAGGCCGAGGAATAACTCGAGAGAAGGTTACCTCGAACCGCGAACATTCAAGAAAACATTTGAATCAGAGCCTAAAATATTCTCAAATCATTCAAGATTAATCTTCAAGCCTACATTACAAAGAAAATCAATCCAACACTCACCGTGAAGGAAAGATAACTTCAATCAGTTGAAGAGGAAATTTTTGAAGAATCAAGGGGTCTACATTCCACGGAGGATTGTAGGAAGGTTCAAGGTCGAACCGGGTCTCAAGTTTTTGGAGGGCTTCGTGATCAAATCCAAGAAGCTTGAGCAAGTGGGTCAGTAGTAGCAAGCAAACCTGCCCGTGAAGAAGCCGAGTCGCACGAGAAGCCAACAAGCGTGACCAAGGCATCTCCGGATCGAGTCCTAAAGGATCAAGTCACCGTGATCAAGACTTGTATCCGGGATCATTACCACTCGTATATCTTGATCAATACTTAGTGGATTCCTCCGGAGTTGGAGAAGAGAGGAGTAGAATAATTACCCCATCTTCGAACCTCTATAAAAACTTATCGTGTCATTTACATTTCAACACTTTAATTCCTCGCATCTTATTTATTTAACTCTGATAAATTTGCCATCTAATTGATAATCAATCGTGCTAAAACCAAGTATTAAAACAAACTTAACCAAATTCAAGGGTGTTAAGTCTTCCAATAAAACAAATCATAGTCGAGTTAAGTCTTTAGTCAAAAACAATTTGAGTTATTTTATCAACAAAATGACTCGATCGAGTCCGCTGAGTGACTAACTATGCGATTAACTAACTTAGCTGTCCATCAAGGACACAGCTGTGAAGTACTAACTCTGATTACTTAAAAGGACTAATTTGAAAAGTTGGTAAGGTTTATTCAACCCCTCCCCTTCTAAACCATACACTCACACCCCTTGGGACCTACATTAGGTCTTTGAACTAATTCCCATACATTGTTCCTTTCAAATTGATTCAGCTCTTTCTGCATAGCCTGAATCCAATGTGTGTTATCCAATGCTTCTGACACATCTTTAGGCTCTATCTGGGAAATGAAACAAGTGAACATAGCTTCATGTTGAGCTCTGGATCTGGTTCTTATTCCATCTCTAACATCTCCAATAATAAGCTCAAGTGGATGGTCTCTCAGCTATCTCACATCTGGTTGGAGTAAGTCTGCTGGGTTCAGTCGCCTCGCAGCTGAGTTGTCTTGAGCAGCTTCTTCATCATCATTTAGTTGTAGACCTTCCAGCTGTCTCTGAGATTCAGCTATATCATCTTCTTCAGGATTGAGTGCTCTTACATTTGCATCAATATAGGGACTCTTCTGCATAGTTGGTTGATTCTGCTTCTCAGCTAACTCATCTATATCTTCTCCATTTACATTTGGCTCATCAAACACCACATGGATAGACTCTTCTATGACCATAGTCCTCTTGTTCAACACTCTGTAAGCCTTGCTTTCAGTTGAGTATCCCAAAAAGATACCTTAATCGGCTTTAGCATCAAAAGCTTTTAAATTGTCCTTGTCATTGTTGTGGATGAAGCACTTACATCCAAAGATCTTGAAATATCCAACATTTAGCTTCCTCTCTCGCCCGTCCATTTCATAAGGATTTTTAGTCAATTGCATGTTGATCATACATCTATTTTGAGTGTAGCAGGCAGTATTGATGGCTTCAGCCCAAAATCTCTTAAGCAATCTAGCTTCAACTAACATTGTCTTAGCAGCTTCCTTGAGAGTTCTGTTCCTTCTTTCAGCTACTCCATTCTGCTATGGTGTTCTTGCAGCTGATAACTTATGAGCAATACCATTTTCAACACAATATTGAGTTATAATCCCATTGACAAACTTAGTCCCCTGTCAGATCATATCTTTATAATGGTTTGACTCTTATCATTTTGAACTCTTCTCATTAGCTGAGGTAATTTCTGCAATGTCTATTTCTTTTTACACATGAAAATAGTTCATGTATATCTTGAATAATCATCTACCACCACTAAGGTGTATTTATTTCCACTGATGCTGGCTAGCTCAACAGGACCAAGTAAGTCCATATGCAACAGATGTAATATCCTTGTTGAAGAAGAACTTGGCTTGTCCTTGAAGGATGACTTGATTTGCTTTCCCATTTGGCATGCATCACAAATGCTTTCTTTCTTGTATACTGAGTTAGGCAATCCTTCCACAAGATGACTCCTTGCAAGCTTGTTGATTGTCTTGAATTCAGGTGACTCAGCTTCTTGTGCCACAACTAACTTGATTCGGTTGTACTCTTTGCTAGCAAACATGTGCTTGGTGTACCAGTTGACCAATCTACCACATACATGTTCTTCTACCTTGTTCCTTGTAGCACAATTTCATTTTTTTCATCATCCTTGATCTGGAAAACTCCCATATTGAATCCCACATTGTAGCATTTGTCACAGAGTTGGCTGATGCTTAGCAGATTGAAGTTGAGACCTTCAACATATGCAACATCTGTGATCTCCAGTCCATCTTTCTTTATGGATCCTGTGCCTTTGATTTTCTCTGGAGCTTCATTTCCTCCAAATATGACTTTTTCACCTTTGATTTCCTTGAACTTTGATAGATTTCTCTTGTTTCTTGTCATATGTCTGGAACAACCACTATCCATGTACCAGGTTCCTTGGCACTCAGCTATTCCCCGAACATCATCTTCTTGATCTTTTGAATCTTGTTCTTCGCCATGAGGCAGATCATAGCCTCTTCTTCAGTATCACTCTAGTAGTCTGCTTCACTACTATCTGAGTCTGCTGGTTCCTTGCACTTGACTGGTTCAACAGTCTCAGCAGCCAACATGGCTTTCTTCTTTTCATGTCTTCTTTCTCTGAAGACCTTTCTATCCTCTTCATTTATGTATTTGTTGATTGGTGGATAGGAACAATCAACAACAAAGTGTCCTGGTTGTCTACAATTCCAACACAAGTTTTCAGCTCTCTGCAAGCCAGCTCTCTTAGCTCTCTGATTATCAGCTCTCTGATAGTCAGCTCTTTGATGTTCAACTCTTTTATATTCAGCTCTTTTGGGTGGCCTGTCCTCCCTTGCTTTCGAGGGTGCTGAGTGTCTTCTGGAGGTTTCACCCTTGTTTCTTTTGTAGTTCTTGTTGAAGAACTTGTTGAACCTTTTTACCATTAGGGCTATTTGTTCCTGGTCAATTGTTTCTTTTGGCTCAACTTTCTTCCCTTCACTGGCCAACAGTGTAGCTGTCTTGGGCATAGTTGTTTCCTCTTGCTCTTTTCTTCTCAACTCAAACTCATATGCTTTGAGGTCTGAGAACAGCTCATGATTTGATGTTTTGGAGAGGTCCATGGAATGTCTCAGGGCCATGAACTTCATTTCCCACTCAGGTGGGAGGGATCTTAAGATCTTCATGCACATCTCCTTTTGAGTGTACTCCTTCCCAAGAGCTGAAAGCTCATTTGTAATTTCTGTGAATCTGGCATCCAACTGATCAAGTCTCTCACCTGCAAGCATTTTAAAATTTTCAATTTTTTGAACAACAACAGTTAATTTATTCTCTTTAACTGTTCTGATCCTTCACAAATTAGGGTTAGCTTATCCCAGATTTCTTTGGCTGATTTGCATGATTTGACTTTGTTGAACATAGCCTTGTCCAAAGTCTTGTAGAGGATGTCCTTGGCAAAGTTATCAAGGTTGTATCTTTTTCTATCTTTATTTGTCCATTCATAGTGTGGTTTTTCAACCATAGCAGGTCTGGGCTTTGCTGCAGCATCTTCTCCTTCAGTTGGAGGTGCTCTTCTTACAGCAGTATTGACCTTTAAGATTTGTAGTGGCCCATCTTCTATCACTAGCCACATCTCATCGTGCAAATCTGATAGGTGAGCCTGCATACGAATTTTCCAGTGATCAAACTGTTCCACAGTAAACATGGGAATGCGAGTTAGATTTGCTTCCATGATAATAACTTTATTTTTGAAATAAAAGCTTTGAAAACACAAGTGTTGTATCCTTTGAAAAGATTGAGATCTAGCTCAATAACCAGTGTGGAAGACTCAATGAACCAACCGCTCTGATACCACAAGGGGTGAGTTGTAAGGTTTAGAAGGGGGGTTGAATAAACCTTACCAAATTTTTGAACTTAGTCCTTTTAAATAATTTTACAGAGTTAACTCAAATCAGCTAAGTCCTTGGAGGACAGCTAGGTTGGCTTACTCCAACAAAGTTACCCACTCAACAGACTATACGGAGCTGTTGATAGTATAACTCAACTTGGTCAGCTAGCACTTAACTTTTCAATTGATTTGGTTTTGTTCAGCTGAAGACTTATCGCCCTTGATGTTTTAAACTTGTTTTTAACACTTGTTTTTAGCAAAGTTATTATCAGTTGAATTAAGCAATTTTAACTTAACAGCAGATATCAAAAATATGCGAGAAAGTAAAGTGCTGTAAGTAAAATGACACAAGCAAATTTTATAGTGGTTCGAGGATGGGGTAATTCCTCTAATCCACTCTTCTCCAACTCCTGGAGGAATCTACTAAGTAAATGTATCCGGTTACAAAGCGCTTAACGATCCGAGACAGTCTTGATCACACAACTGACTGCTCCTAGGACTCAGTTTCTTCACAAAACAACTGTCTTGCTACTTTAGCTCACTCGAACCCTTGGAATTGATCACATAGCCTTCCAACGAGCTCAAATCTTCTGGTTCAAACTTGAACCTTACTACACCTCTTTCAACCTTTGAGAGTAGACCCTTTAGTTCTTTAAAATGTTTCCTCTTCAACTTGATGAAGTATTCTTTCCTTCACTGAATGTGTTCGATCGAGTTCCTTTGATTTTAGGCTTGAGGAATGTGTTAGACATACTTACAGTAGTTTGCGAGTTTGCTTGCTTGAATGTAGGTTACTTGATATGTCTTGTCCTTGCAGCAAAAGATTAATCGAGGATCATACCATGATTTTAATGCTCTCTGACCTTTCCTTGCTTCTCTCTCGCAGGTTTTCGTGTACATCCCATTGGTTCCTTGCCTTTTGCACTCTTTCAGCAAAACAACTTTATTGCTGGCAGCCTGACACAGCCTATTTTCAACAAAGTCTTGACTTGTGTTGACAATGAATCTCTATCAGCTTTCTCCAATTCTTGTCTGATGCAAACCCTTTTGATATTTGATTCCAATCATCATGGAATGACTTAGCTGTCAGTCAGCTGACTGAGACATCTTTTATGTCACTTAACTGATTCTTCACTTGGCTTCACAGAGCTGACATACAACTTTGTCTTCACTTTACTCTCCAGTCGACTCTTGTATTTCTTCAACTTAGCTGACTCCACTCAGCTCATGCAGTCATGTCTATTATAAGTTGAATTACAAGAAAAATGTGGTGCCAACTTCCTATTCTAAGTTTTACATGGTATCATCAAAATCTAAACATAAATTTTCCTAACAGCCAAGGTGCGCTATCCAAAGATCGAGAAGTTGAATTTCATAGTAGTGGTCTCAGCTTGTAAGTTGAGACCATATTTCCAAGCACATAATATGGTAGTGCTCACTGACCAACCTTTGAAGCAAATATTTCAAAAGCCACAGACTTCAGGGAGTTTGGTAAAATGGTCTATTGAGCTTAGCGAATTTGACATTAAATTCCAACCTCGTCCCGCTATAAAAGCCCATGTCTTGGCTGACTTCATAGTGGAATGTGTAAGATTAATGTTTTTATTTTGATTTTGATGATTTCATATAAATGAGTTTTATACCAAAACAATGTCCCCAAATATTGTCCAAATACTTCAAAACATTTTCAATGATTTTTACTAAGTTTTTTGAAGTACTTCTTGAACTTTATTTTGAGAAAAATCGGACAACTTCTCTATATTGAGGTCGATCGACGCATGCCTGTAGGGCAACCTGCACTGAACGTGTTTAAAACTTGAAAACAGAGAAACATGATAAGGGTGGTCAGCCGGTGGGTCAACCATTGTGTTGACCGATCGACCTATGCATTGATCGGTGCCTGAAAGTCTGTATTTTTCTTTCAAGACTCTATGTTCCAAGGTCGAATGATCTCAATCATAGAGCAACGCTACGCCTTATTGTTTTGACAAAGATCAACTATCCTGTTGGGGCGATTTCTCTCATGATTTTAAGGCTTTATCTTTTCTTAACCATTTCTTGGAGTTGTTTTATCTTTCTTTTTGCGTAAAACGCTCAATTAAGAGGAGTCTATGCTTGGTGATTACATCTAGGAGATCTCCTATAAATACATGAAGGGTTGAAGGATCAAACACAATACACAAGCATACACCACACAAAGAAATATTCAAAGAATATTCTCAAAACTTTCATTTTCAACATTCTTGTTGTAATAGCCAAGATTATCACTTTCACATCTTGCTTATTAGATTTTCCTTCTTGATTACACTTGCACTTTTGAGCAGTAATATTTCATTTGAAGTGTAATCTTGATTGTAATTATAAAATCATCCAAAACAAGAAATTCTTGTTAGTGTTCTTTTGGCAAGAACACGTTTGGTTGATTGAGGTGGTTGATTGAAAAGCTTGGCGCTTTTCGTGTTGAAGAGGTTGGTGCTCTTCGAGGTGTTGGAAGAGTTTGGTGCTCTTCGAAGTGTAGAAGAGTTTGGTGCTCTTCGAGTTGGAAGAGTTTGGTGCTCTTCTTGGTGTTGTTGTAAGAAGAGTTTGGTGCTTTTCAAGGTAAATGTTGTAATAATTTGGTATCTATTAATAAACTTTTTTCTTTTCGAAATCCATTCGGACACACCGGGTGGTAGAGCATGTAGGCCCTAGGTGGGTTGAAGCTCTATAAATCATTGTGTGTTGATTTGTTTTCTGCACTTCTATCCCTTCATCATCTTCATATTCAAAAAAGAGGGCATAAATCGGAAAATTGGGAAAATTTATTCACCCTCCCCTCTAGATTTACATAGCCACTTGGACTAACAAGTTGTATCGTGAGCCAAACTTTTGGCAAACTCATTTCCCATCGTGAGTAAAGAGGAAAGATCCATGGCTATGAACGATAGCTATCTTCCAACCGATGCTTCATGTTAGATAAATATTTTTATCATAATTTTGATGATTTCATATTATTGAGTTTTACCCCAAAACAATGTCCCCAAATATTGTCCAAATACTTGGAATGATTTAAATGTTTTTACTAATTTTTTGGAGTATTTCTTGAAGTTTATTTTGGACAAAAATCGGACAACTCATCTATTTTGAGGTCAACTAGTCGCCCTAGAGGGCAACTCTGTACTGAAAGTTGAGCAAAACACGAACAACATGTTTGCTAAAAATGGGGAGGGCAACCGGTGTGGTCAATCGGTCGACCTGTAGGGTGACCAATCCACATGGGGGCGACTGGCCGGACCCTAGTCGACTGGCCCAACCCCCCGACCGGTCCAAGAGTTATTTGTTTAAGCCATATTCAATTTCAATCGTATTTCTCATATTAGAGGTCGATCGATCAACTTAAAGTTTTATCACAGAAACTATCCGTTAAAGCAGGACAACTTTTCATGAAATTGTGGGATTGATTCTAACAATATATTCTTGGATTATTTGACATTTCTTTTACAAATTTCACTCATCTAGGAGGAGCTTACGCTGGGGATTAAATCAAGAAGCTCTCCTATAAATACAAGTAGGCTTGAAGGATCAAACAAGCAACACACAAGCCATAACACAACAAGCAAAAATCTGAAACTCTTGTTCTTCACTTTCAACATACTTATTGTATTTAGCCTGTCTTACACTTGCACATCTTAAGTATTAGGCTTCATTTTTTATTACACTTGCACTTCAAAGTTGTATACTTCATTTGAGTTGTAATCTTCAATTGGTTTAAATCATCCAAGACAAGACATCCTTGTAAGTGTTCTTGTGGTAAGAACACACTTGGTTGATTGAAAAGCTTGTGTTTTTCGTGTTGAAGAGTTTGGTGCTCTTCGAGGTATTGAAGAGTTTGGTGTTCTTCGAAGTGAAGAAGAGTTTGGTGCACTTCGAGGTGTTGGAAGAGTTTGGTGCTCTTTGAGGTGTTGAAGAGTTTGGTGCTCTTCGAGGTGTTGGAAGAGTTTGGTGCTCTTCGAGTTGGAAGATTGTGGCAATCTTCATAGGTGGTGTTGTAAGAAGAGTGTGGTACTCTTCAAGGTAAATGTTGTAATAGTTTGGTATATATTAATAACTTTTTCCTTTTTGAAATCTATTCCGGACATACCGGGTGGTAGAGGATTAGGCCCTAGGTGGGTTGAACCTCTATAAATCATTGTGTGTTGATTTAGTTTCTGCACTTATATTTCTTCATCATCTTCATATTCGAAAAAGTGGCCGTAAATCAGAAAATCGGGAAAATCTATTCATATCTCTCTCTAGATTTTCGTAGCCATTTGGACTAACAAGTGGTATCAAAGCCAAACTCTTTGACAAGCTCGTTTTCTATTGCGAGTAAATAGGAGATCCATGGTTACGAACGAGAGCTATCTTCCAACCGGTGCTTCATTCAATGGAGTGTTTCTTACAAGGTTACGGATTCGATATTTGGAACATGGTTATTAAAGGAATATCCATCACGATAAAGAAAAAGTAAGACGGAACTCAAATTCCTAAAGCTCTCAAGGAGTTCGATGACGAAGACAAGAAAATATTCTCCTTAAACGGTTAAGCTCTTAACATACTTCATTGTTCTCTTTACCGCTACTTTAATATAATCGTATTAGAGGATTTTGATCTGCTCATGATGTATGGGAAAAACTAGAAGTTATCTATGAAGGTATAAAGAAAGTGAAACAAGCTCGAAAGACCATGTTGGTCAAAGAGTTCGAAAATTTCACTATGAATGCCGGAGAAAATATTTCCAAAATGGTTGAAAGGCTTGACAATATTGTAAATCTCTAGTTGCACTTGGGAAAATTATTTCCGAAGAGGATAAGGTCACAAAAGTTCTAAATGTTTTTCCCGCCTCTTGGTCCGAAAAAGTTATTTTATTACGAAAGCTCAAAATTTAGAGTTTCTAAATTTGGATGAGCTTATCGGCAATCTTCTCATCTATGAAGTCTATAACAATGAAAGGAGTAATTCAAAAGCATCGTCTTCTCAACCGGATATGGGATCAACTCCAAAAGGTCTTGCCTCAAAATCAAAAAATTATTATTCAAGTGATGAGGAAGATGAAGATGAAGATGAGGAAGTTGTTAGAAAATTTACAAAATTTGTAAATAAGAACAAGGATAGAGAAGCAAGAAACAAGTCTTGCTTTAGATGCAGAAAACCCGGACACAATGTTGCCAATTGTCCAAAAGTGGAGGAAGAACAAAGGAAGAAGGAGAAATTCCACAGAAAATTAAAAGTCTTGAATGCCAAAGCCGAAGCAAAAACATGGGATGAGTTTCTTGCAACATCCGATGATGAGGAAGTTGAGCAATGTCTAATGGGCATCGAAGAAGACAATGAGATACGCTCTAATTCTTCTATCTCTTTCATTAATTTGCAAGATGACAATGATGAATTGCAAAATGAGTTTCAAAATGTGATTGTTAAATATAAGCTTTTGAAAAAGGAGTATAATAGCATGAAATTAGAAAAGAAAGTTTACGTGCTTCTTATGAATCTCTTACTAGTGCTCATAATGTTGCACTTGATATGGTTAGAAATCTTGAAAAAGAAAATAGAACTCTTATTAAGGATATTGATTGATGAAAAAGGATATGATGAAATTTAATTTGAGTATGGATAAAATCACCAAAATCCTTGATGTACAACGTTGTGATCATTTGAAGCTTGGACTTGGTTATACCCCTAATGTTATCAATGATATGAAAAAGAACCAAGTACCTACTTTTATTTATGTCAATTATCATGCTTCTAGAACTATTGCATGTTTTTATTGTGGTAAAAGTTGTCACACGACAAATATTTGTCCGCTAAAATAACTCAAATTATTATTGGAGACTTAAAAGTTTCAAAGCTAATCCCAATGGACCCAAACACTTGAGGGTACCACAAGATAATTTCATGTTAGATACTCGACGCAATAAAAGTCAAAAGAAATTCAAATCATCAAATAGACAACAAATGTTCGCGCCATTTGATCAAAGGAAAAGACATTATCAACAAAATTATTTTCCAATAAGAAGGTATAATCCACATTGGGAAAGACACAACCCTTGGCAATGGAGAAATTGGTAACTCTTATCCTCTTCTTGAATTATGCATTTTATTATTGCACATATTCATGTCTTTATTCTTGTCTTGATTGTCATAATTCTTTTTCAAAAAATTTCTTAAAAATGAGGTCTCAACTATATACTCTCTGTTTTTCAAATTTCAAAAAGAGACCTTATATAGCTTTTCATAAGCTCATTAGAACTTACATGTTTTATCAAACTTTTGTTGAAGCATAGTATGTGCTACTCTGCCTAATTTCTATATTGGTTTATATCAATATTGTCATATTATTCGGTCTTTACTAAACTCTTGTGGAAGAATTTTTCTTAAGATTTTGTAGGAGATACTTGGGAGATAAAGGACAAATGATCGTAGTGATATCAATGATTATCTACATTAAATTGGCCAAGTTTGAATTGGTTGACGGAAACACAATCGAGGTATGTTCATTAACTTATCTTACTCTCATAGGCTCGATATTCTTCATGTCGTATGCCTATGTGTTCTATTTCAAAGCAATCCCAAAGAATCTCATTTAAGTGCAATTAAAACAATTTTTCAATATTTGACAAGCACTCTTTCTTATGGCTTGTCTTATCCAAAGTTTGAAAACGTTTCTATTTTTAGGACAACACGTCCGATATAAACAATGCTCAAAATCTGGTTCATCATAACTGAACAAAATATATTGAGGTTCGACACCATTTTCTAAGGGATTGTGTTTCCAAATGAAAAATTGAGATGTGCTTTGTTCCGTCTCAAAATCAACTCGCGGATATTTTCACAAAACCTTTAGCCGCCGAGTTTTTTACTTCAATTCGAGCTCGTTTAGGCATAATGCATATCGAATAAGGTCTATGATTGCATTTTGTGCGTTTTCAAAACTTAGGGGTGAAAAATCGCATTTTTAACTCAAAATTCGGATAGAAACTGGACATCATTTCAGGTACCAGTCGACCTATGTGGTCGACCATGACCTGGATCGGTCGAGCTAGTGGTCAACCGGTCGACCAAGGTCATTTCAGAGATGAAATTGCTTCTGTCCTCTCAGTCCGGTTTCTACGTCTATTTTTCTGATTTCGCACCCCTTCGCCCATTTCACACTCAATTCACACAAAATGATTTTCTTGAAAATTCTACATTATTGGACTTATATAATGCATTTATCTTCCATCTTATTCATCTTCTCCGATCAATTGGTAAGTTTAATTCTCTCTTTAATCTTAATTGGGTTGAACCCTTGAGAATATACTTCTACTTGGTGAATTGATGAAATTGTTGTATCATTGTATTGGGAATTATGATTGTTGATGAATACGTGATTGTAGAATGGTAATTGGTGTTGATTTTTGGGCATGATTACTGTAACACAAATTTTTATTGTCTGCAAATAAACAAACAAGAAATAGCGTACAAATTGAATTTATATGAATCAAAACATTAAATATGGATTACAATCTCTATAAATCCTTTGATTCTTTTCTTCAAAAATATGATATTTGGAATTTGAGAATTTGGAGTTGAACTCTTCAGTTTGATCTTCTCCAAACTTGAACTTGATTTTGAATAACGTTAATTCGAGGGCTTGACAGCTTAATCCTGAATCAAACGTGATATATTTGACAATATTTGACTTGGATATGAGAACTTCTTGGTGGATTTGACTCTTTGATCTTCCTCCAAGATGGATTTGACTTTAATAACATTAACTCGAGGGCTTGAAAGCTTATTCTCGAATCAAACGCCGTGATTTGAATGGACTCCGCAATGAACGTCTTGAATTTCGCCTTGAACATCGTGGATCTCCTTGAATTTGGTTCTTCTTGACTTGAGAGAATTTCCTCCACCGCCTTCTTGCTTGGATTTCTTCTCTTTGAATTGTGATTTAATTCCTTGAGAATGACCCCTATTTATACTTGTGGGAGAGGGGTTCTTGGATAACTCGTATGGTGAGGACTCTAACTTGATTGGTCCTTCAAGATTTAATATTATTTCTTTAATCACAAATTGTGATAATTATCAAAAGAAATAATAATAAATCAAGATAAATCTTGATTTATAAGAATTTGACATTTGACAATCTTTAATTGGCCAATAAAATATATATTAAAATATCAATAAATTAACTATTTAAATTAGGAATTAAATTTAATTAATTTCCCAAATATAAATAGAAAATATGTTACTGAAACTTAATATTGAATTTCACATGTGTCACCATTTGATTGGTGCAAATTTAATTTGTCTACAAATGTCCCCTCGAGATTTGTTCACGGACGACGTGTTTTGGAGTGAATAAGTCGCGACGTTTAATTCAACATTTTGTTTCTTCAACTGGGCTCATAAATTTGAACAAATGCATCCTGAAATTTGATATAAGCATTTGGTTTTGAACCAAAAATCTGAATCCCACAAATCATTGGCTGCCCCAAACAATATGATATAAGCATTAGTTTTGTAGTCTCTGTTTCCACGCTTTTTCTTTCTTTTTATCTTTTTCTCTTTTTTTTTCTTTGATCAATCAAATGGGCCTGAAACACAACAAATGGCCCTGTAGCATATTGTAGAATTAAAGCCAAACTCTCGAAGCGATACATCATTTCTTTTCCTTTCGATTTCAGCAATTCGAAAAATTGCTATTTTATTAGCTCAACTCCATCCACTCATCTTTTCAACTTGACTTGGATAACAATCAAAATATTAACTTCCAATATGATTTGGTCTTTGTGGCTATTCACAGCACTTGAAAAATTGAATCGAATTGGACTTTTTTTGAAATCAGGTTGCTTGTTGTCAACCTCTGATCTTCGCTCATGCGATATATTTGGGCAGATTAATATAAGATTGTGAATCTATTCCTAATTGGATTCTATTTTCTTACCCAAGTTATGAGAGAATAGAACAATCCAAAACCTACCCAACCATGGATACTTTTCAGCAACTATAAAAGAGAGGGTCTGGTGCTCTATTTTTTCATCATCAAACAATAAGAAAACTCCCGTGGCATCATTCGTCAATTGGGCTGTAGCTTTTTCTATTCTTATTCGTATTAGTGACGATCTCAGTTTTGTGTGTTTGTCGTGGTCTTCTTTGATTTCATCTTTTCTTGTTGTTTTGAGGCATTTAAATTTGGTCTTTGCTTCCGCTGCGACGAGGCTTTGCGAATTCCGCATGTGTTCGATGAATTGTTTCAAAGAAGCAATTATTATATTTTTTTTTGTCTGAACCATCGTCTTTCCCTGTCATACTGCAACTCAAATAGAAAGTTTTTCAAAATTTGCCAATTTGTGCATGATATAATTCATAGGCTGCCAACTCAAAAGAAAATTGTTCAAATTTTGCCAACTCATGCATGGTACATTTGATAGGCTGCCACGTACTTCCAATGGTTTGAAAGGGTTATTGTACTTTTCATGCTGAGTTTTTTTTTTCACAGATTAATCATGGTGCACTTTCAAAGATATTTCCTCTTCGCTCGGCATGCAACACTTGGTAATTCTTGATGACAAGAGTCACGATATAGAACGGGGTACCATTTTGGCAGTTTATGATCCACTTGTTGATCGATACGCAAAGTTGTGGCCAAAGTTGACGAATCAACTTCACTTAAGGAAATGATCTCGCGAGATTCCACCAATCAATGAATCCAAGCAGTGGTCTTTGCAAGCAATTACTTATCATTGACTTTCTTGTTAATTTTGAGGCGTCGTACCATCAAAGGCAAAGCCACATAGGGACATGCCAAGGTGTGCATATTGCAAACGACTTTTCACCATCAACAAACTCGCCACGCGGGGAAAAGCCGTAAAGAATATGGATTTCGCTAGCAAGCATCATTCAAAATTAAGCTAAGCATATAGACGCCATGTGGAAGAACTCGTCAAAGTGGACAAAATCCATGTAGATCTCGAGCAACTCGTCAAAGTAGGGAGAATCCATGTAGGTCTCGAAAGCAACCCATCGAAGTAGGGAGCATTCATGTAGGTCTCGGAATTTGTTGAGCGTGGAGTCGCCATGTATATCTCGCATGCATCTCGCCAAGTGGAGAAATGCCATCAAGGATGTAAATTTTGCAAATAACTCGTCGCCCTCGGGACTTGCCAAGTGGAGAAACGCTATCAAGGATGTGAATTTCGCAAATAACTCATCGCCATCAAGGACTCACCAAGTGGAAAATGCCATTAATGATGTGAATTTTGCAAATAATTCATCGCCGCCAAGGACTCGCCAAGTGGAGAAAATCCATGAAGGATATGGATTTTGCAAATGACTCGCCGCCATCGATAGACTTTCCCAGGTGGAGAAACGCTATCGCCGCCATCAATGGACTTGCCACGTGGAGAAATGCCATAAAGGATATGGATTTCGCAAATGACTCGCCGCCACCGATAACTTGCTAGGGAGAAACGCTATCGCCGCCGTCAAATGGACTTGCCACGTGGAGAAACGCCATGAAGGATATGGATTTCACAAATGACTCGCCGTCATCGATAGACTTGCCAGGTGGAGAAATGACATTGCCGCCACAATGGACTTGCCACGTGGAGAAACGCCATGAAGGATATGGATTTTGCAAATGACTCGCGCCACCGATAGACTCGCTAGGCGGAGAAAGATATCTAGGGCGTGGATTTTGTAACCATCGAGGATGTGGATTCATTAAGCAAACATCATTCAAGATCAATCTAAATGGAGAGACGCCATGGAGATATCACAAGCAACTCGTGGCCATTGACAAACTTGCCAAGCGGGGAGACATCATCAAGCAACTGGCCATCAACAATAGGCTCGCCAAGCAGGAGCCGTTGTCAAGGTGTAAAACTTGTTTCCAACAATAGACTCACCAAGCAAGGAGACATCATCAATGGTGTGGAATTAGCAAGCAACTCATCGTCGAGGGTAGACTCACCAAGTGAGGAGACACCATCAAGGGAATGGGGTTCATAAGCAATTCATCAACAACCAAAGACAAGAGTCGATTTCATGGCCACAACATTGCATTATTGAAGGTCGGCCGAGCGAGAGAGAAGATTCCCCGGCTAAGCGTCCACCGGAAGGAATTAAAAAGATTCCCAAATCTCTGGACCCACGAGAACCCAACGTAGATGATGTTGCGATCACAAAGTCTATTGAACATTGTTGAAGGGGTTCGTTTCCTAACTCCCTTTTATTTTCTCGCAATGAACATAATCCATCACAATAGTATGATCAACTTAGAAAATTCTAAACTCGCCTACATACCCCAACAAAGAGGTTAAGTCAAAACGTAGTTCATAAAATATTTTTTTTTTTGGAGTGCCATAAATAGTTTATACTCATGTAGTCCAGGAGTAACATGCGCTTAGGCTTGTGCATCATAGATGATTCATTTAAATTTGAGATATGATGATAGTTTATACTGTATCAAGGAGGCTTCATTTAAATTTGAGATATATTGATAGTTTATACTCGTATCAAGGAGTAGACATTTGAACTTGAGATATGTTGATAGTTTAAACTCGTATCAAGGAGTCTTGATTTAAATGTGAGATATATTGATAGTTTATACTCGTATCAAGGAGTAATCATTTGAATATGAGACATATTGATAGTTTATACTCGTATCAAGGAGTATTCATTTGAATTTGAGACATGTTGATAGCTTATACTCGTATCAAGGAGTATTGATTTGAATATGAGACATGTTGATAGTTTATACTCGTATCAAGGAGTAATCATTTGAATATGAGACATATTGATAGTTTATACTCGTATCAAGGAGTATTCATTTGAATATGAGATATGTTGATAGTTTATACTCGTATCAAGGAGTAATCATTTGAATATGAGACATATTGATAGTTTATACTGTATCAAGGAGTAATCATTTAAATATGATACATATTGATAGTTTATACTCTTATCAAGGAGTGTTGAGAAGTTGAAGATGTCTCTAATTCTTCTTCGCCTTCATTGTCATCATCACCGACATTACTTGGACATTCTTGTTGGTCAAAGTTCAAACTTATTTCAATGGTATGTGCTCGATTTGCTAACTCTTCAAAAGTTTGTGGCTTTATTCCTTGAAGTATGTAGCATAGGCTCCAATGCATTCCTTGGATACACATTTCAATTGCTGAGGTCTCTGACAATTGATCTTTGCAGTTGAGGCTTAAGTCCCTCCAACGATTGATATAGTCAGTGACGGACTCTCCCTTCCACGGGCATGAATTTGAGAGTTCAATCATACTAACCATTCGTCGTGTGCTATAGAAACGATTAAGAAATTCTCGCTCCAATCGCTCCCAGTGTCAATTGAATTTGCCCCTAAGTCAGTGTACCAATCAAATGCACTTCCTCTCAAGGATCGGACAAATTGCTTCACTAAGTGATCACCATAAGTCCCGACATCATTGCACGTTTCAATAAAGTGAGCTACATGCTGCTTTAGATTGCCAATGCCATCAAATTGTTGGAACTTCGGAGGTTGATAACCATCAGGCATCTTCAAGTTGTTGATTCTCTGTGTGTACGGCTTGGCATAAGTCAAACACGATTTGGAATTTCCATCAATCTTATCTTTGATAGTCCCCACGATGAAATCCTTGAGTTCGCAACTGGAATCAGGCCATCAGACGAGACTTGCTACTCCTTTGCGGGAGACTCATCTTTTTCATTTGGTTGTTGCCTTGTGGATGTTTCAACATCATCTTGAGCTTCGACTTCTTTGCCCATCACACGACTTGAATCAACTTTGTCTATCAACTTCATGATTCAGAATTTCGCTCTTGAACATGTTTTGTAAGTCCTTCAATGGCCTTCGTCAAATTTGCAAGTTGCTCTTCGAGTGAAGTAGCTTGGACCTCCGTGGTCGCTACGATTCCAAATCTTGAGCTTGTAGAATGTGCGTGCACGTTGAGCGGCCTAATGATTCTTTATTTGCAGCTCCATATTTGCCACCTTGTTTCCATGCCCCTTCGTCTATTGGAAGAGTAACGTCATGGTTCGATGACTCGCCATCTTTCCTTGTCCCCTTATGCTTGTATATTAGAGCAGTAGCTTTGTAGTTCGGCATTGAATGGTTAACATTTGTGGACTTGGAATGGTTGGCCATCTTCGTTGATAAATGAACTTGGTTTGAAGAGAAGAGATGAGAGGTAGAGATTGTCCCATCGGGCGGGGCAAGAATTTGTAACACAAATTTTTATTGTCTGCAAATAAACAAACAAGAAATAGCGTACAAATTGAATTTATATGAATCAAAACATTAAATATGGATTACAATCTCTAGAAATCCTCTGATTCTTTTCTTCAAAAATATGATATCTGGAATTTGAGAATTTGTAGTTGAACTCTTCAGTTTGATCTTCTCCAAACTTGAACTTGATTTTGAATAACGTTAATTCGAGGGCTTGACAGCTTAATCCCAAATCAAACGTGATATATTTGACGATATTTGACTTGGATATGAGAACTTCTTGGTGGATTTGACTCTTTGTTCTTCCTCCAAGATGGATTTGACTTTAATAACATTAACTCGAGGGCTTGAAAGCTTATTCTCGAATCAAACACCGTGATTTGAATGGACTCCGCAATGAACGTCTTGAATTTCACCTTGAACACCGTGGATCTCCTTGAATTTGGTTCTTCTTGAGGCTTGAGAGAATTTCTCCACCATCTTCTTGCTTGGATTTCTTCTCTTTGAATTGTGATTTAATTCCTTGAGAATGACCTCTATTTATACTTGTAGGAGAGGGGTTCTTGGATAACTCGTATGGTGAGGACTCTAACTTGATTGGTCCTTCAAGATTTAATATTATTTCTTTAATCATAAATTGTGATATTTATCAAAAGAAATAATAATAAATCAAGATAAATCTTGATTTATAAGAATTTGACATTTGGCAATCTTTAATTGGCCAATAAGATATATATTAAAATACCAATAAATTAACTATTTAAATTAGGAATTAAATTTAATTAATTTCCCAAATATAAATAGAAAATATGTAATTAATCATTGTGCTTCAATCCCTTCATCATCTTCATATTTGAAATAATATGGCATAAATCAAAAAATTACGAAAATCTAGTAACCCCACATCTAAATTTTCATAGCCACTTGGACTAATAGAATGCACTGCCAGTGAAGACGTTGTCGAACCTCAAGAATCGGAGAATGAGCCCAATCTTAACACTCGAAGGCAAAGATAACCTCTCGGACTTTGTATGTCGATGGTTCTTCAAACCCGATTGGCCTAACTTTGACAAGCCCTGAGAGCTATGTCTTTGATTATGCCTTATCTCATATCACTGAAAAATAAATAAGGAGTTTTGTATGGAAGTCTATAGTTTGTCACTTTGGAGTTCCAAAGGAAATTGTTACAAACAATGGAAAATAATTTGATAATGAACGGTTCACGAGTTTTGTGCGAGCCTCAATATAGACCTTAGAACCAGCTCAATTACCTATCCACGATCGAATGGTCAGCCGAGATAACAAACATGACCATCTTGCAGGATTTGAAGACGCGGATGGATGAAGCCAAAGGTCTTTGGGCTGATGTCCTCCCTGAAGTTTTATGGGCTTACCGAACGACCCTGCAGACAACTACTAGAGAGACCCCTTTTAGCATGAGCTTTGGCTCAGAGACGGTCATCCCGAGAGATTGGACTTCCAAGCTCTAGAATTGAGGACTTCATTGTAGAGAAGAATGCGGAGGGACTCAGGGTTAACCTTGATCTCATTGATGAGCCTAGAGAATGAGCCAGGGTCAAGATGGTTGCTTATCAACAAAGGGTAGCCAAATATTACACCGATTGTGTCAAGTCTCAATACTTTCGTCCTTGGGACCTCGTCCTTAGGAAAGCTCAATTCAACTACCAAGAAAATCACAACAAGTTATCCCCTAACCGGATGGCTCTTCTTACCGAATTTGTAAAGTCATGAAAGAGGGCACCTACAAGTTGGAAGATCTCGGTGGCAAACAGATACCAAGATCTTGGAATGCTGAGCATCTGAGGAGATATTATTAGTAGGTTAGGTAGTATTTTATTATTTTTATGTCGTTGATTTCTTTTTAGCACCAAGGTCGAAGAACCATTTCTTTGTTACCAAATTCATTTCAAGTTGCAAATAAAAGTTCTATTTCCTTTTATAAATGACTCTTGAACCAATGAAACATAGGATTGCAATGGAGAATCATTGCCACTATTGCCAAGAATAGGATTGCAGACCACTCGCCCTATCGAAATGGATGAGCTATCCTAAGTCGATATTAATCCCGAGGATTAATCCTTGAAACCATGTCCTAACCTTGCTTAGGCCCTAAGGGGAAGTGGTGACGCCCGGCTAATCAACCAACTAGCAACCATGGAAAAACTCCTTGGGAAATGATCTAGAAATTATCTAGATCTAATTATTCGTCTATTGGATTGATCTCCTAAGATAGAATAATTGAGGCCTTTACTGGCCAAGGAAAGGGATGCCATGAACCATAAGGCTAAGGACTCCTCCAAACTTAATTTCATACAATGGATACCAATCTTTTGACTCTAAAACATCAAAGGACCACATAAAGGTAACTCCTGGTGGAAAGTTCAGACAATTTATGGTAAGAGCTTGGCAATTTCAAAGTACATTTTGAATTCATATGGAAACAGACATCACACAGAGTTTTACAAACCATAGTAGTACAACCTTTTGAAGTCTCATAACATAGTACATAAATAAACCATACATCAGTCGAAAGACTAAGCATTAGATGACAATACATCTTGGTCATCAGGCATCAGCCGGACCATCGCCAGTAGAATTTGGGAATGAAGGAACCAAGCAGCTAACATCAAAGGACGGATCAATAGTGAGAATCGCCTACTTGCAAACATCATACCCGCTTCAACCAATGATCTAAGAGTGTGTCCTCCATGGCTTCTTTTGGCTTTTATTGCTTCATCGGCCCTCTGGTTGGCCTCATTAGCTCTTTGGTTGGCCTCATCGACTTGCCGAGATATTTCTTCTATTTTCAACTCCAAAATGCAAGGCTCTCAACAAACAATTCACTTGGTGTCTTTTTGTCCGCGCTATCTCAGCCCGAAGCCTATGATCGCTCTCACTCTCCAGCTCCATGATCATCTCCTTAATCCTCTTAGATCCACGGTTGGTCTTAGACTCCATGCCTTGGTGGGTGAGGGCTAGCTGAAATATGAATAAAGTGATTAGCAAAGGCTTAGCAAAAATATGCTCGAGATTGAAAGGAAGAATACATTGGCTATAAGATCATAGCCATCATATTACAATGCTTCAGAAGTAGCTTCTATGACCTTGGTCTTATCGCTGGGGGGCAAAAGATTGGACATCATCTCTATAGCAGTGTCTCAGTTGAACATAGAATCACCTTTGTACACATTCCATTCAGGGAAAACTTTCAAAGTCAATAACCACGGGGCTCCCGGATCCGTGGGTCCACATTATCAATCATAAGAGCATCGTAGTCCTTGGCACCAATGTGAGGATCTGAACATTCTCCTTCCTCATGTGCACCAAGGTCAGAAAGAGAATTCGGAGGCCCAGTCATAGATTTGGATTTCCCAGAATGAGGAAGTGAGATTCTTTTTGAAGTTTGACCGGATGTTTGTCTCTAAGCCGCTCGTGCAAGATCTTAGTCATGTATATCTTCCTTGCCTTGTTAACTTCAAACCCGAATAAAAAAAATTAAGACGTCACCGAGTGATAAATATATATATATATATATATATATGAAAGAATAAGTAAAAGTAGCAAATGCATATTAAGGTCTACAACCAAGATGGGTGAAAATGACTTAGCCTATTTGCTTATCAAGTTATCTTCGATAAGCTCATCTAAGCTTACAAAGACTCGGATGATGAGTGCCAACATAGCTTGTTTTTCATCTTTGATAGGCGGGGAAGGAAGAGAGTCACTATAGTTCCTCTCGGAAGGAAGCCCCAACGTTCTTGTGAAATGTAAAAATATTTGGACCTCCAACCTTTGGTTTTTGTGGGGTTTCTAAAAGAGGCTTAGTTTTACTCATAGACACAAAGTACCATAAGCCCTTGACCCTGGGATGTTGTTGAATCCGGTAGATGGAAGCAAAGACAACGGCATTTATGGAGATTGGTACTGAAGCTGCTAGAATAATAAATCCTACGATGACCCTCCGCGCATTGAGAGTGAGTTGGAGAGGACACAAATCATAAATTTGAAGTATCTCTATGATGGTGGGGTAAAGAGAAAACCTCAGACCCGAATGAAACATATTCTCATTTAGGCACAACCATCCTGGGGGAAACATACTTAAACCACCTTCCCCGGCCTGTGGGATATAATATTCTCAGTGTCTGGGGAAATAAGACATCACTTTAAACCATTTTATTTCTCCTCTGGTAAGAGTTGAAATTTCATCATCGGGATCAAGAACCGGGATTTAGTTCTATGGGCTACCCCTTAGATATTTTGGCAAAATTCAGCTAGAAGAATACAATCTGAGGGTTCATTTTCATGAGACATGGTCAAGAGTTTAAGAAATAGCTAAGGACTCACTTCACTGCATTGGTTTGATTACAAGAATAAAGATGTCCCGAGGAGCAAAATCTCCAACCTAAAAATAACGAGAAAGGTTTAAGCAAAACTCCAACTGATGAGTATGTCAAATTGAAAAGAGTTTAAAGGGTTATCAGAGGCTTGGCTCTAAGAATATGAGGTTAGACCTTGGCATAAATAACAAGGTCTACCAAGAGTTTGTCCAAAAAACTTTTGGTGAATTCGCGTGAGCATATTTTGCTATTCTAAGGTCTTGTGATACATGTTAACTTACTTGCCAATGGTGAACAAGCTAAGAACTAACCCTTGAGTCTAAGGAGACCAATCATTCGTGTGATTGCACAAAAATCCAAAGGCATCACCATCATGTCTTCCATTTTTGAAAAACAAATTGAAAAAAAAATGAGTCATCTTTCCACGAGTTCGAGGAATCATGACACGAGGACTATAATTCTTTGACCAATGTCCGCAGATGGTTATTAAGGGTAAGTCCAATGACTCATTTGAGGTCCTAGACTATTGCCGGGTCTCCCAAGTTCAGTTACTTCTCGCTTATTAGCCAAGAACTTTGCCAAGGTTCAAGAACTATTGCCAAGGTCCTCGGGCTCAAGTTTGTTAGTCAAGACTTTGCCAAGGTCCTATGACTATTGCCAAGGTCTCCTGTGCTCAAGTTGTTTCTCAAGTTTGTTAGCCGAGGACTTTACCAAGGTCCTGTGCCTATTGTCAAGATCTCCCAAGTTCAAGTTACCACTCAAGATTTTTGGCTAAGGACTTTGCCAAGGTCCTGGCCTATTGCCAAGGTCTCCCAAGTTCAAGTTACAACTCAATATTATTGGCTAAGGACTTTGCTAAGATCATAGGATTATTTCCAGGATCTCGCAAAGTTAAATTATTGCTAAGTTTGATAGCCAAAGACTTTGCCAAGGTTATAGGACTATTGCCAAGTCTCTCGTGCTCAAGTTGCTTCTCAAATTGGTTAGCCAAAGAATTTGCCAAGGTCCTGGACTATAGGCGGCAATGGGTCAAGGGCCGGCTAGTCCCACCTAAGCCCGACAGGCTTTTGAAATTTTTTGGGTCGGGTCGGTGGCCCGATTTTGGCCGGGCTGATAGCCCAATAGCCAGCCCAACCACGGGCCATGGGCCATCGGGCCAAACCAAATTTGTTAATTATTTAAAAAAAAAAACAAAAAAACTTATTTTTTACCCCGAAACAAAAAAAAAAGCTATGAAAAAGCCAAAATCAAAACCTATTAAAAACTTATCATTGGGTGGGTCTTTTACATAAATAAATTTGTTTAAATAATACATGATACAAACTTATTCTCTCCGCCAAATACTTTTCATGATCTCCAAAAGCTATTAAGTATTAAAAATACTACCCCAACAAACCGCATTATTAAAAAGAAAAAAGAAAGCTATTAAAATGGCCAAAAGTTATAAACTAAACCATCACCATCACCATCATCTTGTAGCTGTAGGCATGTGGGTAGACTACTGCACTCAGTGCTCCACCAACATGAAGGAAATATATTTTTACATATTTTTTTAATTAAATATTATCGGGCTCGTGCCACCAAAAAAAGATGGGCTATTCGCCCGAGTCTGCCCGCCCGACGGGCCTATTGATCGGGCCTAAAAAATAAGGCCCAACCCACTTATATATGGCCGGGTTTGGGCCAAGATTACACTCTACCAGACTATTACCAAGGTCTCCTAAGTTCAAGTTACCACCCAGGTTATTGGCTAAGGACTTTGCTAAAGTCCTAGGATTATTGTCGTGGTCTCGCAGTTAAATTATGGCTAAGTTAAGTGGCCAAGACTTTGCCAAGGTCTCCCAAAATTGAGCTTATGACAAGCTCATTTCCTGGACTTGGCCAAGGTCTACCATGGACTTAGCTAATATTTGCTAAGGTCGACTCCAAGGTCTACATGCCAAGGATTTTAGCTTGCTAAAATTTTATAAAATGGAGGTAAAATATTCTACCAAACACTTGTCAAGGACTAAGCATACACAGAGTAGTTAATACCAAGGAGAAAAAGCATTGGCTACAAAAATTAAGATGGCATGAAAAAGAGGACATACCTTGAATTGTCGAGGATTTCGACTTCTACCAAATGCCAAGGTGCAAAGGTCTAAGTTGTTCAAATTCAGGGAATAACAATCAACCTTTCCTTTTCTCCACTCTTTTTATCTGAAACTCTCAAATGAAAAATGAGAGAATTTTCTCATTACAACCTATTTATAGAAGCCAAAAACAATGGCTTGATAACAAAAGCTCCTTATCGTGATATGATATATCGCCCAAGAGTAATAATTCATCCGAATATACATCTCAAAATACTTCTTGCATGCGCCATAACTTGCACTTGCACGCAGAAGTAGGGGGCAAGTGATGAGGATAATTCGACATTAACACGTGGCATTGCGAGGACATGACACGTGTACCACTAAGATGACAATTATCTGGTGATAAGACTTATCTTAATTGACTAAGAAGTCCGACCTCGGGGAAAATTGCTAAGGAGTTATAACCTCGGGAGGAATCCTTGGCCAGGTGGGTGACCAAGGTCTATAAAAGAGGATCTTGGCTCTAGGTAAGGGGGAGACGAAAAACTCAAATACTCACAATCTCTCTATGAACAAACACTAACTTAAGCATCGGAGTATCTACCTTTGGGGATGACCCCAGGATTCTATTTTGCAGGTTAACACCTACGTCCGATCAACCTCGGATATTTGGCTACAATCATTCCAACTCTTTGATCGACTTTGGATCTCCATCTTGGCGTTATAAGTCCTCAGATTAGTCCTTGGATTTTTATACATCATCAATTATAAAATAAAATTTTGAGTAAATATATATTATGTTTTTCTTTTTTTATTTTTTTTTATTTTATATATGCAATATGAGTGTCAAACTAAAGATTATGAAAAAACAATCAATCTGATATATTATACGTCAAAAACATATAAAAAAAGTAAACATTATTAAAAAAATTAAAAAAAGATAAATATAATAATTAATGCAAAGACACACTTAGATTTGGAAAACTGGTTTTTATATAATGTTTTGTTATAATATATAGATTTTCCAGAATTAATTAACTAATTACCAAAATTGACATTATATGGTTCAATTATATTTTACTATATTTGGGATGGTGGTTTAGGCGGGAAAACATTTAGACTACTATTTATAAGTGACTCTCTTATTATATATATATATATATTCTCAAAAAATCTATAATTCGACGACTTTTTTGATAAGTAAAAGTTTATTATAAATTAACCATCAAATAACTATTATTGTGAAAAATAGACTTTGTCTATATGCTCCCAAGTCCCAAACAAACTCTATTTGGGAGCACTTTTGAAATAGAAGTGCATTAGTAAAATGGAACTTTTTAATAAAAGTTTTGTCAAAAAGTGCATTTCAATATTCATTTTGTATAAGTGAGTGGTACAAAAGGAAATCCAAAAGTTGCATATTTATTTATTTGCACTTCTTCAATATGAATTATTAGAAAAGTTTTTTTTTAAAAATCCATTTAAAAATAACTACAAACATTCATTCTTTTCTCCCCCCTCAAAATGGACTTCTCCACAAAAGAAGTTATGTTCATGTCTAAAAAGTCAATTTAGTCTTATAGTTAATAAAAATATTTGAATTGGGTTTAAATTTATCACATATTATAAAATTAGTGGGATATTCTTACATGAATTGCATATGATTTGAAACTACTTGAAATTTCTGTCTTTTTGTTTGCCACTTATTTGAAATTTCGCAAATGAATTGGCGCTCATGTCATGCGGAGTAGAAATAATGTGCACTTAATTCAACCTCGTCACGCTCTAAATCATATGAGAAGTCCGAATAAGTATTTGGTTTAGAATTCAAAAAAAAGAATGTTCAAGTCATATGTGGTTCATATGATAATGGGAGTGTTTGCAATCACTGAAAAAAATCACTTCATAGTTTTTAGCTGGAAAAAAAAAAAAAAGCATTTTGTAGTATTTGCAAATGTCAACTTCTGCATCTGATTCTGCTTCATTTAATCAGAATCTAAAAGTAGGGAGAGAGGTGCTTTAGATTTATACTTCTATTTCTGGTTTGAGCTTTACAAACAAATAAGCATTTTTCAAAACTTTTTCACCAAACACTCTCAATTTCTGATTTTATTTTTAAACACTACCAACTTCTGATTTTTAACTACTTTTACTTCTACTACAATAAATCACTTCTTCTAAAAGCAAAAGTTTTTGCAAACACTCCCAATATTTAGTTCATTTTCAAAATCGATCAAATCATAACTATATGATCTCAAACACTACCACCTCGTCTAAAATTAATTGGCATTAGGGAGCACATACCCTTAACATTATAGCGTACATTCGTGAGCGCCCGCAACATTCGATTGTGACTTGACCCCACCAGAATCTAACATCAAGGTTACACCTTGTGACCAACAATTCACTTTTTCATAAAATTAATTGTCATTAGGGAGGCTCATACACTTAACATTACAACGTACATGTAGGACCTACAACCAGAGGACAATTGTTGTCACTTGCCACACCTAGAGGTGTCAATAAGGTCCCAGTCCTGAGGTCTAACCATATCCCTATCCCTATCCTAAAAATTTGAGGGTTGAGACTATATTTCCTAAGCCCTTATAACATGAGGGCATTTTAGCCCATCCTAATTTTACCTAGAATACCGCCAAATCTAATCTTAGGTCTCAAAAATCAATTATCATTTAATCTTAGCAAATTATAATTGACGAAGATGAAGGAATATGATTATTATTCATGATTTCCTTGTTATAATATTAGGTTACTTTTTTTTTTATTGATAAAATTATTTAGAAAAGAACTCATTATTATTACTTATTTTTTATTAGAATATGTTATATCGTATTTGATTTGGTTATGAATATTAAACTTATAAGGGCATGAATTCATTACAGAATAGACCTAGATTTTTCAAGTCCTTATGAGGGCTTTTTAACCCTAGCCCTTAAGGGCTACGACCTTTAGGGCAAGGGCAAGGCCGGGCATAACTTATTGACATCTCTAGCCACACCTTGTGACCCAATAATAACTTAATTCGAGCATTGTTATTAATTATCGACTAAATTAAAATTTTAAATTCTAACAAAACTGGTTTTGACACCTATAACACAAATTTTTATTGTTTGGAAATAAACAAATGAGGAAAAATCGTAAAATTTAAATATATGTGAATCAAACGAAAAATATGGGTTACAATATCTAAAAATCATCTAATTCTTTTCTTCAAGAATATAATATTTGGAATTCGAGATTTTGGAGATGAACTCTTTCACTTGATAAAACTTTAATTTGAATAACGTTAATTCTAGGTGTAGGTCCCAAGGGGTGTAAGTGTAAGGTTTAGAAGGGGGGGTTGAATAAACCTTACCAAATTTTGATTTAGTCCTTTTAAAAATTCAGAGTTGATACTACACATTGTGTCTTTGGTGGACACTGACCAATTTAGTTGATCAAGAGAGTTAGTCTTTCAAATGCACTCAATCGAGCTGTTGATGGAATAACTCGGTTGTTAAGTCTAAATTAACTCAATCGTGGTTTGTTTTCATTGAAGACTTAACACCCTTAAGTTTGGTTAAGTAGAGATTTAGAGCTTGATTTAGTACTTAGAGATTATCTAATGGATAACAAATATGTGAGCGAGAAATAAACAGATATGATGCGGGAATTAAAGTGTTGAAATGTAAATGACACAATAAGATTTTTATAGAGGTTCGAAGATGGGGTAATTCTTCTACTCCTCTCTTCTCCAACTCCTGGAGGAATCCACTAGGTATTGATCGAAGATACAAAGTGGTAACAGTCCGGATACAAGTCTTGATCACACACGGTGACTTGATCCTTTGGGACTCGATCTGAGACGCCTTGATCACTCACCGGTGCTTCTCGTGCGACTCGGCTTCTTCACAGGCAGGCGCTTGCTAATACAAACGACTCACTTGCTCAAGCTCTTTGGATTTGATCACGAAGCCCTCCAAAAGCTCAAGACTTGTTTCGACCTTGAACCTTCCTACAATCCTTCGAGGAATGTAGACCCCTTGATTTTTCAAAGATTTTCCTCTTCAACTTATTGAATTTATCCTTCCTTCACGGGTGAGTGTTGGATTGATGTTCTTCGTAGTGTAGGCTTGAGGATTGAGAATATTTCAGGTTTACGATTCTAATAATTTCTTGAACGTTTGTGGTTCTCTCTCCCTAATTCTCAACGTTATTTCTCAGCCTTTTATAGTGATCTTTCAAAAATCTGCCCGTTGAAGAGATAAGCTTATTTTTGAAAGTCACTTGCGATCGTTGGCTTGTCTTGTTGCGATCCTTGGAATTGCCATTTCCTCGTATGAATTGTTCTTCACCTTTTCGAGTTCTCGACACGGTGTAGTGCTTCCCATTGGTTTATTCCTTTTGCACGCTTCGGGATCGAGCACTTCGAGAAAGGTAGTATGGAGATATTACTTGTTTAGGTAATTCTCTTGATTTACAGGCAAATGTGATCTTTTTCAAATTATCTCGACTTGACCGCATTTCCTTGCTTTCCCCAGGTGACTTAGAGTCGAGCTTCCAATCATTGGATGACTCTTCCGTCACTTCAACTTGAGACTTGGCTTTTCTTGAGTTGACTTAATCGATACTCCACTCACCGCATCTCACCGCTTCTTCATAGAGTTCCGTCTACTCTTCTTTGCCATACTCGGCTGTCTTTGCAACAGAGTCTTCCTTCTAGTCTCCATTGTCTTTTTGCATGTTTGGGCATAGTGACTTAACTCACTTGACCAGCCCTATTTATTACAATGCGCTTTACAACAAAAAATGGGGTGCCAACTTCCTATTCTAAGTTTTACATGGCATTCATCAAAACCTAAACAATAAATTTCCTAACAATTTCCCCCTTTTTGATGATGCCAAAACTTAAACTATTCAAAAATGCAAATAGCAAAGATACATACATATAGTGTATTCACATAGAATGTATGCGTAGAATCAATCCTTTTATTGATCATAACATTCTTGTTCTTTTACACAATCACACAAGGTGTATCGAGCAAACATTTGTCTACACAAAAATGAAGAATTTATAGCTTTATTGCGGAAGACTTACATAGTATGTATTTACATAATAAAATATATGAAGGGGTGGACAAAGAACACTTCATCTCCTTCTCGCCTCCTTCTTTTTCATCTTGTTCAAGATCTTCTTACGCTTCTTCTTCTCTTTTTTTTCATCGTCACCGCCTTCTTCTTCTTTTCATATGCCTTCATGGCACTTCATCTCTTCTTAATCTTTCTTGTCTTTCCTCCCATAGCCGAGTTTGTCTCTTGTTTTCTTCTTCTATTCTTTTCGCATACTCAAGATTACTTTTAGCCACTTGCAAATTTGCTATTTGGTCAAGATTAACCCTGCAAGAGAGATCCCTCCTTTCTTTCCCGGATCTACGTATTCAATGTTTTTGGGCGAGGCCTGGAGTCCAAACCTCTTCCTCCACCACGCTTCTTCCTCTACCTCCTCGGGCGTGTATTGTCTTGGGGTCTTCTTCTTTCCAATGAGTGACCAGGCGGAGTGACCCGGAGTGAGGATCGCGGGTAGTCTGTCACTGTCGCCTTCTTCACATAACGTGAGACCCTTTTCCCAAAGTCCCAAGCTTGAGGCATAGACATATTTGCAAAGTATCCTTCGAGATGCGGCGTTTTAAATTCATCAACTGATCGTGGCTCGTCCCCGACATTTGAGATGGCATAAGTGTCTCTCGTCTCTCACCGAATGCCTCCATGTTGTTTCAAGATGTTCATAACTCGGGCATCCATTCTTCCTTCCACTTCCTCCATAGATATAGCAGAGTGTTAGAGTGGCGAGTCACGGGAGTTTGTCGCCGATAATGTCACCAGACAAGACCTTGTTGGGGGTTTGTGGCGATCATCAAGGTCACATCTTTCGATCCTTCCCCAACGGACTTTTCTTTCTTTTGTTTCAACACTTCTCAATCTCTTTTCCTTCGCATCTGCATCCTCTTTTTCAACTTCGGATCTCTTCGTGCTTTAAGGTATTCCTCTTCCCCTTTTTGGCATCATCAAAGGAGAGAGGAACGCCTGAAACATATCTTGCGCGCGAAGTCGAGCCTGATAGTCGAGTTCGCCTCGAGTCCGGCTGCGGAGTATGCGGCACGAAATTCGAGCGAGTAGCGTTGGACTCTCACAAATTAGCTTCATTTCATCATGAGAAGGCTGAATTTTCTCATCCATATTTGCTTCCAGACGCCAGAGATCACTCTTATTTTGCTCACACAGCAGCTTTATCTCGGCGGTGTGAGCTTCATGCATGTGCTCAATGTGTTCTCTCAATTTTGTTTTTGCATCAAGCATTCTCGACTCTCCATACCAGCAGCCTTGTTGAACAATGTCCTCAAGTATCTCACTTGTTCCACACGCATTGTTTCTTCTTTGTTGCCACCATTCCCCGATCCTCGATCATATGCCTCTCAAGTCGGATGTAAGATTGGCATCTCTGTTGTCCAATCCGCATGTCCATAGAGGCCTGGTGTCTCTCCATCCGTTCAATCTCAAGAAATAATGATTTGAAAACCTCCCTAACTTCAAATTTGTTTCTTTTGACGCAAATGATGGCCACGCAGCACAAAGTCAAAGTCATAGTCGGCTCGAACGATGGTACCGACGAGATGACAGGAGTTGGTCTCGTGGAAGCGTGCGAGCTCGTTCTCTCTCGACTCTTCGGGAGGTCGGGTACCTCCAGAGAAAGGAAAAGATTCTATAAAGGAATCATCACGCCAACCGTATTTGTTCAATGATGAGAGGTGCGCGTGAAGTTCCTTTTGAGTTGAACTGTTGCGGCTTGGGAGCTCGCGAGCTGGACTCTGTTTGTTGGGTCTCATTTGTGAAGTGGACCCGACTTTGCCGAGCCTCACTATCTCAACAACCGTTGGTCTCACTGTTTTCTCCAATTGAGTGGATCGGTCCTCGGCCTTATCGAGCGTCATCGACAATGATGAGATTTCCATTGGTGGCTCATCATCAAAATTGAAAGTTTGACGAGTAGTCTTGAGATCGAGACTTGCTCGTCCGGGAATATCCGCAATGAGTCTTTTGGATCTGCACGGGGGATGACTCGCTTTTTCGTCGCTTTTCCGATCCCGGAAAGGTTACATCGATTATCCTGGGAATCATGAAGCGCGCTTATCTCCTTTTTCGGATGGGTCAATGATAGCGGGAGGGATGTTCTCTACTTCATCTTCTTTACCCCCGGAAGTCTCAACCTCCCGTGGCCTTCATTACCTCCTGCAGCCTCTCTCGATTGCAAGGCTCGACCTCCCTTTCGACAATGTCACCGCCTTAGGGTCTTTCGAGGTGGCATCCATTGGAGTCTCAACCCCATGGATTGCACTTTCATCGCCAGTGTTAACTCCCGGGTTGTTCCTTCCTCGTGCCTCGACAAAGATCCGCAGCGTCATTAGCCTTCGTAGCGGTTGGCACCCGGTGACGCTTTCAACTATCCGAGCTTCGTTGATGGCAACTTGTTGTTCGTTTTTCGTTTGTACTTTCTCCACTTCGCCTCCTAGATTCGTTGTGGAGTCATCTGCAGATTCTCCGACCTTGCCGCAAAGTGGAGGAGTTCCCCCACCGCGCGCACTGGTGAGTGACTTGGAATGGGGTCACTCGTCTCCAAACTCCCTATTGCTTTCTCTTGAGTGTTCACCCGTTGGGGCGGTGGTAAGACATCTTCGTTAGGGGTTGGCTCAACCGGGGTCCCCACTAACCCGCATCGCCAGTTCCTTAATTCTTTCTTCCGAGTGAGTCAGGGAAGTGGTGGCGAACAACGGTGGCGATTTGTGAACCACCCCATTGGATCAATTTCACCGTGTTTTGGAGGACTCTCCTGTCCGTCCATCATGCTCTTCTCATGAAGAATTCGGATTCATGCATTGCTTGCGCATTTGCAACTCTTCTCGTAAGCGGCCAAAGGTCCGATCCTCATCACTTTCTCGATAGAATATCGAAGTGAGAATGTGTATGTTCTGGTTCCGGTGAGAGAGGGCGATCTTGGCCTTCTCTCTTGCCTCGCCTTCTTCTCGCCGCCGCTCCTTCTCCTTATCCTTGAAAATTTGCAGGATATCATGCGATTGTCTTCATCCCAATCTTTGCGATCACAGAGGTCACCCAAGGAAATTCAATAGTTCCTCTTCTTCTTCTATAAACTCGGGCCGTTGGAACTGCTTCCTGGATCGACTCAATTTCCATTTCCTCCACTCTCAGACGATTTTGGATATCCGGGTAAAGTGGGGATAGGATCATCACATCACTATCACTCTATCAATCAAGCCAGGTCTCACCGGTGCGCGGACTACGGCTATTTCTTGATTTGCCTCTGCTGACGCTTTTCAAAGAGACTTAGTTGTTTCATCAATTACATCTCGGGGACTCTCTTTGCTTTAGCGCTTTAAGTATTTGTTCGGTGAGTGGTGACTCAGCCGGTTTCTCAAGCTTGGAGCGCTTGATAATTCTTCTTCGTCGTCTAGTTTGTACCGAGGGATTTACGGTTCGGAGACGCTTTCTTCGAGTCTTGGGCGGCGGGCGTGCTGTGTCTTTTTCTCGAGGAGCTGGTCGTCTTGGCTTGTCGATCTCCTCTTTTTGACGATCCGAGAAGGTAGTTGAGAGTCCTTCTCGACCGCTGCTTTGGGGTAGGAGACACGGCTGCAGGGCGGTGACTCTGCTGCAGGGGCGAGAAGCGGTTTGACTTTCTTTGCTTTGCAGAGCAAATAGCTTCTCTTAGCAGCCGCAGGGCGCAGCTTTCTTCTTTGGTGGAGAGGAAACAGTTGTATCTTCAGGGTCACCGGTTCCCCCTCACTGCGTGTCGCTCTCTTGGCGTAGGCTCTCTTCGTGCGCCAAAGAGGTTTGATCTGAACATCCTCTTGTTTACATGGAACGCCTTTCCATGTCTAAGAGAACTCCTTTCACCTCCATCACCGCCAATCACCAGGCCATATCCTAGGGATCCTCCAAATGTGCCATCTTCTTTGAAGGATTTGTTACCTACATTCGGCATAGTCTGCTGTGACAAACTCAGCCAGTTTATCTTCCTTTCTTCAATGATCGCCGCCATCACGATCAACTTTGCTTTTGATTGGTCAAAGCCGCCAAATTTGATGTCAATACATTTGGCAACTATGTCCAACAACTTGTGATAATCCTCCTTCAAGAGCCTCTTGTTTCTTTGTGTAAACTATTTTATCAAGATAGTCGGGCTTGGCTATTTCATTCCAAGCAAAGAACCAGGATTACATCGGCCTTAATTTCGATGCTCCTTCCGTTGGTAGTGAGCGGTGTTCACCAAATTCTTGGCAGAGATGGTGAGCTTTTTCCGTGAATGATCACTTTATCCCTTCATCGTGAATCTCGGCATTCACGTAGAATCGTGCGACCTCCTCCACATAGGTCATCGGATATTCCAAATAATCGAAACGATTTCACCAGGCGTTTCCAATTTCTCGGAATTTTCTTCACTAGGGTGTCATCGGACCCTATTTCACCATGCCGTCGAAATCCACAAAGAGACCCTGTGGATTTGTTTTCCTAACTTGACAAAATCATAGGTTGGTGCCATCCTTCAGATTTTACCAAAGAAAACTTAGAGATTGATTTGAAGATAGATAGGGTTTTGAGAATTTTTTTGCCTTTGCTTTCCGAGAGAGAGAAATGAACAGCTTTTGGTAGTGTGTGAGAGAAACTGACGAAAATGGTTTAAGTATGGTTTATGAAAGGGCGTGCGGGTGGTTTTGAAATGGGATCGAAATCAATGGCTTAGATTTGGCACGCCCGATTGAGCATTTAATGTTTCGTATTTAATGCGGCAAAGATTTATATCCAATCATAAGCTTGGTGTGCGGCTTTTGCCTGTACACGTCATAATTATCTTGGCGTCATTCTTAAAAACATTCCCGCTTAGTAAAAACGACTACGTTTTTGTCACTTTGCTCATAAATGATTCACTTTTTGCCCTCTGCTTTGGTTTAGCTCTTCTTCTCACAGATCCTCTTTGTGACTCAAATTGACTTGATATATATTGTCTTTCCAATACGGCCGATTTACTTAGCCGATTTGTTATTTCAACTCTTTTTCCTTTTGTGTTCCATTTCTTTTCTTTTGATTCTTCCGAGTGTCACCACTCAATTAACCCTAACTCATGCTTGAGTTATTCAAATCTTGACTCACATAATGGTTTTGTGAAGATGTCGGCCAATTGTTTATCGGTTGAGATATACTCCAAGATGATGTCCTTCTTTTCAACATGATCTCTTATGAAGTGATATCGACATCGATATGCTTTGTTCTTCTTGAGTGCAACACGATTTTGAGTAATTGCAATTGCACTTGTGTTAACACACATGATTGGAATTTCTTTTTCTCAACTTCATAGTCTCTCACCTTTGTCTCATCCATAGGACTTGGCACAACAAACCGCCTGCAGCCTATGTATTCTGCCACCAGTAGAGGTGGCTATTGAATTTTGCTTCTTGCTAAACCAGGAAACCAAAGATGTTTCCTAGCATTTGATATGTGCCTGAGGTGCTTTTTCATGTCAACTCGCATCCAAAGATAGTCGAGTCCGAATAGCCAATTAGCTTGAATCCACCTTCCTTTGGATACCATAAGCCGACTTCTTGGCTTCCTTTCAAGTATCTCGGTATTCTCTTAGCCGTCATATGGCTCTCTTTTGGGGCGATTGAAATCTTGCACATACACCTACAAAGAAAGGTGATGTCCGGCCCGCTTTTGTGAGATAGAGCAATGATCCAATAAGTGCTTTGTATCTTGTTTGATCTACGGCTTGCCATCTGCATCCATGTCCATTTTGATGATGTATTCATTGGTATTTTTACGAGAAGACTTCTCCTCCATACCAAATTTCTTCATTAAATCTCTGGTGTATTTTGTTTGACTTATGAAGGTTCCATCCTTCGTTGTTTCACTTGGAGTCCAAGGAAGAATGTCGATTCTCCCATCATGCTCATTTCAAATTTACTTTGCATGAGGTTTGAAAATTTTTCACACAGACTCTTTGTTTGTGGATCCAAAAATGATGTCATCCACATATATTTGAACAAGCAAGATACTCTTTTTGTCTTGGATTCTCAAAAGTGTTCTATTTACTTTTCCTTTTGTGAATCCATTTTCGATTAGGAATTGTGACAAGGTATCATACCATGCTCTGGGTGCCTGTTTCAATCCATACAAAGCTTTCTTGAGTTTGTATACCTTATCTCCAAGAGTCTTCTGCTCAAATCCTGGAGGTTGTTCAACATACACTTCTTCTTCCAAGAAACCATTTAGGAATGAACTTTTTACATCCATCCGATATACAATAAAATTCTTGTGAGCAAAGATAGGCAAGAAACATCCTTATAGCTTCCAATCTTGCTACGAGGAGCAAATGTTTCATCAAAATCTATTCCTTCTTCTTGGCAATATCCTTTGGCTACTAGTTTTGCTTTGTTTATTACCACGTAACCTTCCTCGTTCATCTTGTTTCAACACCCATTTAGTACCAATAACATTTTGATGTGTGGGTCTTTGAACTAATTCCCATAATTTATTTCTTTCAAACTCGATTCACTCTTTTGCATAGCTTGAATCCAATGTGTGTCATCCAATGCTTGTAACACATCTTTGGGCTCTATTTGCGAGATGAAACATGTGAACATAGCTTCTTGTTGAGTTAAGATCTCGTTTTGACACCTTCTCTTATATCTCCAATGACAAGTTCTCGGTAGATGGTCTTTCACCATCTTACATCAAAGTTGAAGTAAGTTAGCCGGGTTCGATTGTCTAGCATTGTGTTGCTTTGATCAGCTCTCTCTCGCACTCACTTAGGCCGCAAATTTTCCAAAGATTTTATGAGACTCACTATCTCATCTTCATCCGAGTTAATAGTTCTAGCTTGACTTCATCATAGGGACTCTTCGTATGGTTGGATGATTCAACATCAACCGACTCTTCAATATCTTCTCCATTTACATTTGGCTCATCGAATACCATATGAATGGATTCTTCCGCAACCATAGTCCTTTTGTTGAGTACTCAGTAGGCTTTGCTTTCACCGAGTATCCCAAGAAGATACCTTCATCGCCTTTAGCATCGAAGGCCTTTAGATTGTCTTTGCCATTGTTGTGGATGAAGCATTTACATCCAAATATTCTAAAATATGCAACATTTAGTTTTCTTCCAGTCAAATCTCATAGGAGTCTTTGTTAGTCATGCATTTTATCATACATCCGTTTTTGAGTGTAGCAAGTTTGTGTTGATTGCTTGACCAAAATCGTTTTGGTAACCCCCGCTTGACTAACATGGTCCTTGCTTCTTCTTTGAGAGTTCTCGTTTCCTTCTTTCTCGCAACTTCGCTTTGTGGAGTCCTTTGTCATAGAGATAGTTCATGACCAATACCATTTTCAATACAATACGAGTTATTATTCCATTGACAAACTCGGTTCCTGCTCGATCTTATTTTGATAATGGTTTGGCTCTTCTCGTTTTGAATCCTCTTCATCACCGTGGGTAGTTTCTAGCTTTTTCTTTCTTCTTACACATGAATATTGTCCATGTATATCTTGAGTAGTCATCTACTACCACCAAGGTGTATTTCTTTCCACTTATCTTTGGCCGGTTCCACTTTGGGCCAAATAGATCCATATGTAGCGGATCAATATTCTTGTTGAAGATGGACATGTCTTTTCTTTGAATGAAGATTTGATTTGTTTTCCCTTCGACATGCATCACATATACTCTCCTTCTTGTATAATCGAGTCCGGAAGCCCTTCCACAAGATTACTTCGTGCAAGCTTGTTAATCGTTTTGAAATTTAGGTGACTCGCTTTTTGTGCCACAACCAACTTGATTCAAATTTGGGCTCTTTGCTAATAGACAGTCTTTGTGTGTAGTGGTTGACCAATCTACTACATACATGTTCTTTTGTCCGCATCCTTGCAACACAACTTCATTCGATTCAAGATCCTTGATTTAGCATATACCCATGTTGAATCCAACATTATAGCCCTTGTCACGAGTTGGCTAATGCTTAGTAAGTTGAAGTTGAGTCCTTCGACATATGCAACATCCGTGATTTCTAATCCGTTCCTCTTGATGGATCCAATGCCTCTTATTTCACCTGGAGCTTCATTTCCTCCAAATATGACTTTTGCTCCTTTTACTTCCTTGAATTTTGACAAATGTTTCTTGTTTCTGTCATATGTCTAGAACGACCACTATCCATATACCAGGTTCCTTGGCACTTTCACTGTTCCTTGAACCCGCAATCAAGAAATTAAGTTTTAGGTACCCATACTTGTCTCGTCCCGAGGGGTTAGAATTGTAAGATGATCCAACCAACTTATAGCCATATGATTTGACTCTAAGGGTTGCCATCTATCGCCATAATCATAATAATCTTGGCAAATTGCTTGGGGATTCTGGTTCATACAACTCTCTTTTTGTCCGTATGCTGCATATGTGTTTTGGCAATCGCCTTCTTTGGGTAATTGTGGTGTCTTTGAATGTAGTGCCTAGGTGCATATGTGTGCTTTGATGAAAGCTCTTATACTTTTGGAATGGCCTTTCTTTGAGTTCTGGCCTTTGCCATTTGGGCTTATATTCCATAAGTCTATCTTTGATTGGAACAATAACCAATCGGCTTGACTTGGATATTTTCTACCATTCCCATCATATGTATTTCTTTTATAGATTTTCCTGGGTTTTTGGTAGCTCTGCTTTTTCTTTACGAGTATTTTCTGTTTGGAGTTTGCCGAGGAACTCGATCAACCTTTTCTCAATTTGTCTTTCAAAAGCACTCAACTCGGCCGCTTCTTTCCTTTTCCTTTATAACCAAGGCGCTTTGCTTGTAGTTGTGCTTTGGAGTGAATGTGTGTGCAACATTTAGAGTTTTGGATTTTTTGGACTCTTCATTGCTTGAAGATCCTTTTTCCAAAATTACTTTTGAGTTTGACATAGCACAGAGGAATTAAATCCTAAGCCCTGTCTTGTTTCCACATTTTCTTTGACTCATAATAAGATCATCCAATGATTTAGATGCCTTAGTGAATGAGGCAATAACATTTTTGAGGTCATTCTCCTCTTTTCTATGACAACTATTTCTCTATTAACTTAGCATTTTCAAATTTTAAACTTTCATTATCATCGGCTATTTGACTTAGAGTACTCGGCTCCTTAGTCAACTTTGAGTTTTGGCTCTTGAGTAGGCCGCTTTTCCTCATTTAGTAGTGTGCGTGAGGATTTAATGTGTTCAAAATCTTTCATCATTTTGCCTAATGAATCATAAAGATCGAGTGGGTGATGAAGTGTGTGTGTCACATCACTATCACTAGAATCCGAGTTTGATGAGTTAGAGTGTACCTCATCTTCTTGGTCGAGGTTGATCTTGTTCCTTGGCCATCAAACGGATCAAGGCTTCTTCTTCGAGTCACTTGAGTAGTCGGCTTCACCGCTCTGCAGAATCACTTGTTTCTCTTGACTTGGTGTCTCGGCGGTTTCTCACCATCATTGCCTTTTTCTTTTCTTGTCTTCTTTCTCCTCAAGACCTTTCTTTCTTCTTCATTCTTGTATTTGTTGACTACGAGATATGAGCAATCAATGGCATAGTGACTGGTTGTCTGATTCCAAAGATAGATATTCACCTTTTGATCGACTCTTTCCATTCTTGGTTTTTCACCCTTTGATATTCACTTTTTGATGATCTGTTCTCTTGGTTGGCCTATCTTCCCTTGATTTGGAGGAGCCGTAGTGTCTTCGGAAGATTCGCCTGTTCTCTCTTGTAGTTCTTATTGAAGAACTTGTTGAACCTTTTAACCATCGGGGCTATTTCTTCGGATCAATGACTTCTTTGACCTCAACTCTCTTCCCATCTTTAACAATTAAAGAGCTGTTTTGGGTACAACTGTCTCTTCTTCCTCGTCTTTTTCTTCTCGGCTCAAACTCGTAGGCTTTGAGGTCCGAGAATAATTCATGGTTGGATGTCTTTGATAGGTCCATGGAATGTCTTAGTGCCATGACTTTCATTTCCCATTCTCATTGGAAGACTTTTTAGGATCTTCATACACATTTCTTCTCGTGTATATTCCTTTCCAAGTGTAGATAGCTCGTTGGTGATTTCGTGAACCGAGCATCCAGTTGATCCAGGTTTTCTCCCGAGATCATTTTGAAGTTCTCAAATTTATGTACCCACCGATAATTTGTTTTCTTTGATTTGCTCTCCGAGCCTTCACAAATCAATGTTAGCTTGTCCCATTTCTTTAGCCGTTTTGCATGATTTGACTTTATTGAACATGGCTTTCTCCAAGGTTTTGTAAAGGATGTCCTTGGCTACATTGTCCAGGTTGTATCTTTTTCTATCATCATTTGTCCATTCGAGTTCTTGGTTTTTCAACCATGGCCGTCCGGGAGCAACATCCTCTTCTCCTTCACCGCAGCTCTTCTTCTACAGTGTGTTCACCTTTAAGATTTGCGGTGGCCCATCTTCTATCACTATCCACATCTCATCATGTAATCTTTGATAGATGAGCCTCGCATACGAATTTTCCAATCATCAAATTCTTCAATTGTGAGCATAGGGATGCGTGTCAAATTTGCTTCCATGATAATAAATTTTAATGATAAAAGGAGTTTTGAAAGTTTAAGTACTAAAGCAGACTTTGAAAAGTTTTGGAGATCTAGTTCAAGAACTAACCGGTGCGGAAGGCTCAATGAACCAACCGCTCCGATACCACTTGTAGGTCCCAAGGGGTGTAAGTGTAAGGTTTAGAAGGGGGGTTGAATAAACCTTACCAAATTTTGATTTAGTCCTTTTAAAAATTCGAGTTGATCTACACAATTTTGTGTCCTTGTGGACAACCAATTTAGTTGATCAAGAGAGTTAGTCTTTCAAATGACTCAACCGAGTCATTGATGGAATAACTCACCGTTAAGTCTAAATTAACTCAATTGTGTTTGTTTTTCATTGGAAGACTTAACACCCTTAAGTTTGGTTAAGTAGAGATTTAGAGCTTGATTTAGTACTTAGAGATTATCTAATGGATAGCAAATATGTCAAACAGAAATAAAAAGATATGATGCGGAATTAAAGTCTTTGAAATGTAAATGACACAATAAGATTTTTATAGAGGTTCAAGATGGGGTAATTCTTCTACTCCTCTCTTCTCCAACTCCCGGAGGAATCCACTAGGTATTGATCAAGATACAAAGTGGTAATAGTCCGTGATACAAGTCTTGATCACACAAACTTGATCCTTTGGGACTCGATCAGTCTGAGACGCCTTGATCACTAAGCTCAAGCTTCTCGTACGACTCAGCTTCTTCACAGGGCAGCTGCCTTGCTACTACAGCTCACTTGCTCAAGCTCTTTGGATTTGATCACGAAGCCCTCCAAAAGCTCAAGACTTGGTTCGACCTTGAACCTTCCTACAATCCTTCGAGGAATGTAGACCCCTTGATTTTTCAGTATTTTCCTCTTCAACTTATTGAATTTATCCTTCCTTCACAGGTGAGTGTTGGATTGATGTTCTTCGTAGTGTAGGCTTGAGGATTGAGAATATTTCAGGTTTACAGTTCTAATAATTTCTTGAACGTTTGTGGTTCTGGTCTCCCCTAATTCTCAAAGTTATTTCTCAGCCTTTTATAGTGATCTTTCAAAAATCTGCCCGTTGAAGAGATAGGCTTATTTTTGAAAGTCACTTGCATCGTTGGCTTGTCTTGTTGAAGTCCTTGGAATTGCCATTTCTCGTATGAATTGTTCTTCACATTTTTAGAGTTCGATACGGTGTAGTGCTTCCCATTGGTTTATTCCTTTTGCACGCTTCGGGACTGAGCACTTCGAGAAAGGTAGTATGGAGATATTACTTGTTTAGGTAATTCTCTTGATTTTTGTGCAACGGATCTTTTTCATTATCTCGACTTGATCGCATTTCCTTGCTTTCCCCCAGGTGACTTAGAGTCAGCTTCCAATCATCGGATGACTCTTCTGTCACTTCAACTTGAGACTTGGCTTTTCTTGAGTTGACTTGATGATACTCCACTCAGTGCATCTCACCGCTTCTTCAGATAGAGTTCCGTCTACTCTTCTTTGCCATACTCGGTGTCTTGCAAAATGAGTCTTCCTTCTAGTCTCCAGTTGTCTTTTTGCATGTTTGGGCATAGCCGACTTAACTCAGTTTGACCACCCTATTTATTACAATGCGCTTTACAACAAAAATTGGGTGCCAACTTCCTATTCTAAGTTTTACATGGCATTCATCAAAATCTAAACAATAAATTTCCTAACACTAGGGCTTGAAAGCTTAATCTCGAATCAATCGTGATATATTTGACGATATTTGACTTGGATATGAGAACTTCTTGGTGGAATTATCTCTTTGATCTTCTCCAATATGAACTTGATATTTGATAACATTAGCTCGAGGGCTTGACAGCTTATTCCCGAATCAAACGCTATGATTTGAGTAGACTCCGTGATGAACGCCTTGAATTTCACATTGAACGTTGTGGATCTCCTTGAATTTGATCTTCTAGAGTTGAGAGAATTTTCTCCACCACCTTTCTTGCTTGGATTTCTTCTCTTCGAATTGTCCTTTAATCTCTTGAAATGACCCCTATTTATACTTGTAGAAGAGACGTTATTGGATAAATAATATAGTGAAGTACTTTGATTTGATTGGTCCTTCAAGATTTAATATCTATCTATATATCTATATCTATATTTATATAATAACAGCTGCTTCTGGAAATAGTAATGTAGAATTTTCCCGCTCATTTTTTAGTTTCTAAAATAAGAAGTTGATTTCTGAACAGGGAATATGTTGTGCTCGATTTTCAATATGGAAACTAATTATTCATGACAATAAATTTTGTGCTCAATTTTTAATATGGAAACTAATTTTTCATGACAAGAAATATGAATATGGTCGATTTTTGTATGGAATATTTGACTACTAATTGTTCAATTTGAATGTTAAATATCTCCGAATCTTACTGAAAGCGGTTTTCAATCTTTCTTAAATAATATTGCAGATTACATATTGCATGTTTCTTGAAACTTAGATTTTCGATGACTTGCCATACCAATTTGTAATTTGATTCAATACCATATATAGTATAACAAATCAAGTAAAATTATTGCCAAACTAATAGATATTTTTCAAACTGGTAGGAGATTGATTTATTTAAATCACTCATTAAAAATTACATTAGAAATTGCTTGGGAAACTAATATGTACTTTTTCGATGTAAGATTTCAGAAAAAAACATTACCTTATATTGTTCAATAAATTGGTAAAAAAAATCTATAAATTAAAAATTGATGTCACAACTGACATCACAAGTTTGTAATTCATTACATATTTATAGTTTATAATTAGTCACATACTTGTCAATCAAGTTGATTTTAAAAAACATTACCATACATTATAAATTAATTGTCAAACTAACATATACTTATTCGATATATATTTCCAAAAAACTCGCTATCATAAATCAATCGATATAATAATTTATTGCCAAACTAATAAATATTATAATTGAATCTATAAATTTTTCAATAAATCATTCAATATAAAAAAATTTCAATAAAAAATTAATATGACAAATAATAAATAATATTCCCATCATATAAATAGAAACGTTTGAAATTTACCGAATAAAATATTCCCTTATATATTTAGTGCAGCTCATAAGTCATTCAACCTTGCATCGATCTTAAAACCAAGTGTTCTAAAGAGCACTAGGCGCTAGTCGGAGGGGCAAAGAGATCGCCTAGCGAGCGAGACTAATCGGGGTTAGGCGGGACCTAAGCGGAGTTAGGTGGGGCATAATCGGAAGAATACGTAGGAGGACAAGGGGACCTAGCACCTGGCGGTGACTAATCGGGGCTAGCAATTTTAGAACAAATCTTTAAAACATTCATTGTAATAGCAATTGTCTTCCATAATACAAAAAGTTATAGCCCCATGTTGACTTTGATCAAGGACTTGGACATGCCAACCGTCTATGAATATTCATGAGAAGTCAGCCTATGAAGACAAAACACAAATACAAAGTCTAGAGTGCATCTTCCTTCCATGATTATGAGGTATGAGATATATGTGTATGATTTTTTATTAATTAAATAATATACAACCATCTAATTTTAATTTTTATTATACTCGTTACAGGGTGATAGAATCCATGTGCACAATCCAAAAAGTATATATCGAACATTATAAAAAGCAACTTGCTGAAGGTCGTGTCTACGCAGTTAGGGATTTTATTGTTGCCAACTATAAAGACAAGTATCAGACTACTTCGATAAAATATAAATTTTTGTTTTATGGAAAGACACATCTTCGATAAATATGACAAAGAGAATAATAATATATCGACACAGTTGAAGACACATAGTGCTTAATACGATTATATATATATATATATATATATATATATATAGGGGTTAAAATGAGACCACATATTATAGTGAGACAATGTGGACTCATCTCAACCTCCTTTAGTTATATCAATGGCTAATATAAATGGGGTTATAATTACATTAAATATTTAATTAAATCAAAATAAGGGTATAGTAGTCAAATTACCCAGTGGGGACCATCTAAATATGGAATCGGTTATTAGGTGAGAGAAAATCACATGGGGAGAGAAAAATTGCGAGAAAATCGCTACCGAGAGAGAAAAAATCACGCATGTGCTCTACCATGCAGTATGTTGTACACTTATCATATATTTGATGTATACTTAACTCTATTTTACTGTATGTTTAACATAATTTTACTGGATATTAAAATGGTCAAACAAAAACATGTGGGGACCGCCAATTAAAGAATCAGTTATACAGAGAGAGAGAATCACGTTCCTTAACATGTGGGGACCGTGGATTAAGTAAATCAATTGTAGAGAGAGAAAATCATGCTCATTATTGTGTTGTATAATTAATATATATTTAGCACTATTTTGCTGTATATTTAACATAATTTTACTTTGCATATTAAAATGGTCAAACAAAAATATAAAGTATACAACAAAACACATATAAATATACAACAAAACACATATAAGTATACATAAAAAACATAAGTACACAGCAACATAAATACATACATCAAAAATTAACTACTTATACAGCAAAACACATCTATGTATACATCGAAAAACATCTAAGTGTACAGATAATCCTAATCGCTCCTCGTAGGCCTTCGTTTTCTCCACGTCAACATCGCTTCTTCACCAATCCTCCAACCTTGTCCTTTATTCTAAAACTCCAAAATTATCTCTCGAACTCCTAAGACTTGATCGCTTTCTTCAATCGGCGGTCAAATTCGATACCTTTTGATCGAATGGGGGATAAGAAATTAAGAATCAATCGGCGGTCAAATTAAATCGCAAAAAGGAACCAATCCAGCTTGAATCTCGCCAACCTCCATTCTCTTTAGATTTCGTCACGTCCTGTTTGATCCAATCAATCATATCGTCGATGCATTTTTGCCTCAGAGGAATTGAATCATTTACCCTTTTCTGAACCAGAAATTCCGTAGTGCAAATACGAACGGAATAGTGCAAATGCGAACCAGAAATTCCTTACAGTTATACAAGGAATTGGAGGAAAGGCAAAGTCGAACCACTCCTCTTCTTTTTCCTGGCGGCGACGCTGTGTTTAGAGATTCGCAAGTCGTCTTTAATGATTCTCAAGCCGTGGGAAACAAAGCATGAAAAACCTAGGAGAATGAGGATAACGAAGATTGGGGTAATTATTTCCGCCATGGCTAATCGAGTAGCTGCTCTTTTTTTATTCACTTAAAATGCTGCCCTTTTCACAATTACACAATTACAATGGTGCCCTTTTCAGATTTAAAATAAATTAAAAATGTTTATTAAATTGGGTAAATCTCAACCATCTAAAATTACAGATTTGTGGACAGGATTAGTCCACACTGTCTCACTCTAATTATGTGCTCTCATTTGATCCAATCCCTATATATATATATATATAATCTGAAACAGCAGCAAACAACATATATTGAAAATCAAAATACATTTTTAGTGAATAAAAACAGTGGCTCATGCAGTGAATAAAAACAATGGCCCATTTTCTATAATTAACTGAATACTTTTTCTATCCATATTCCAATGGGTCAAGAAATATATAACATGAGTAAAAAAAAACTCATATATTCAATAAGCGGTCATAAAAATTTGAGACAAGGGGGATCATTTGATTCAGAACCAAAACGTGCAACATTAAGTTTTTAAAGTACTCTCCTACAGGATTCTTATTAACTCAAGATGGCTATTAACTTACATATTCTAATTACCTTTGGACAAGAAAATATTTATTTTCATCAATATATCAAACAACACCAAATATAATTATTAAATATAAAACCAAAATTATTAAAATCAATTTATAGTGTTGTAAGTATGGCAATGAATTTTTAACAAACTTTTTAAAGGGATCTTCGCGCGCATAAATATATGATCAAAAAGTACTTTGAAAATCGAGTAAAAATCAGACATTTTCAAACAACGAACATTAAAGCCCTAATTTTCAGTTAAATCATCAAAATCCCATGAATGAATTAGGAGAATATCAAGCAAGACAAATGAACATACACACGTAAAAACTACATAACAATAAAATTAAATTGTGAAAAACGAAGAATTTTTTTGTTAATCTTATCGAGGCAAAAAAGCAAATTTAACTTGATTAATTTTTTTTCGGTTTAAGATATAGAAATAGAAAATATTGAATCTGGTGTTGAGAGAGAAAGATATCTGAAAATGGAGAACATGCCTTTTAAAAATCTCAAAATACACCTAATCTGAGCCTGAAATGGAATTGATGATCGGTAATATATAACGAACAAATACGATTCAAATCTAAATAATTAATTGTGAAAAATGAAGAAAAATGTGGTTTTTTTGAAATATTTCGGTGACCAACAACTCAAAATTAACTGGGTATATTTTTTTGTGTGGTTAAGAAATAGATCAAAATAAAACAAATCCAAAAAATAAAACACCAATTACAAATAGAAATGTACTCATTTTGAAATGAAAAATTTCGAATCTGATGTTGAGGGAGAAAAAAAGTATGGTAATGGTGAATATATGTCACGCCCCAACGTGACGCGACAACGATCAATCACTTAAATAGAAATAAATCAACAGTCTAAACCAAAGATACAAAACTCCAAGTGAAATAGAGTCTAATGCAAATGGAATTAAAATAAACACAAGTACAAATTACATCTTAAAGTCTCAAGCGATCCGAATACAACCCAAAAGATTATCTCGAATTAACTTACAGTCAATACAAATAAAATGAAGGAGTCCAACAACAAATAAAAGTAAAGGGAATGTCTCTCCACATCATAGGGATTCAATCTGCAGAGTTCGATGTCTTCAAAACTCTTCATCTAAAGATTAGAAAACGAGGAGGGAATGAGACAGAAATCTCGGTGGATGGGTGATTGTGTGTGAGTGTGGCGATATATAAAGTTAATACGAGAAAACGGTTGTATGAAAACGCGTGAGGTATGATGCATGTGTTCACACATAGTCCACAAGCGTCGTAATAAATATATTAAGTAATATACTTATACAGCTTTAAGAAAACAAATATTCGGGTCACGCAAGCACTATGGTTCAAGCAAGACATGGGGATTGCGTGCTAAAGTGTAGCGCCAATCCTATGCAAGACGCCATTCTTGGTTGCGTATTGATATGTAGCGCCAACCCGCCCGCTCAACTCCTAATCGTGTGGATCGACAAATGATTCCTTTATTCTCCCTTGTAACTCCCCGTTCATGATGGTCAAAGACCTGTCACCTTATCGCCCGTAGGCAAAGACAAAATCCACGTTGGAGCTAGCAAGGCTCGGATTCGTCATAATCATGATTATACCTCAAGTACTACGACCCGCTTCCTCGACAAACTCCGTCCCTCGGGCCATGCGGGATTAGGGCGATGGGGCCGGAGAGTGGAATAGCAGCCGAGCTGCCGGTTCCATCCCCGACGATCCATTCCGATTGTGAGCTCGACACACCAAGTTGACTCAGGCAGAAATTCAAGACACGCGTCGTAGTCAACCAGGCAATGAGTATTATTGATTCGGGAAGCGCTTCATGAAAAGTTCTCAAAAAAAATTGCACAAGATGGTTATGGCGTTGGTGGAGTTATTGGGATGAAGATAATTATTGGGAGGATAAGTAGTCTTCGATATCTTAAGGATTAGGAGGAACATAAGTCCTTCTGATTCAAATCGTGAGACGAGGAAGCCGCCCAAGCGATCGGGTATTAATCGTCGGTCAACGATCCGATAAGTCAAGGAATTTTTAAGAAAATAAAATATTTTAATTAAATATTAAAGTCAGAGGGTCCAGGGCTGTTTCTTTTAAAAAAATAATTTGAGTTAGGTCCTTATAAAAATAAAATTTACAATTAGCCCCGTTTTGTCAAAACCAATACTTTTGGGGTTAAAAGTTAAATAAATAAATGTCCCGACCTTGAAAAATTATGAGGTCAGTTCCTAAATTCTCTAAATTGTTCATAGATTCAGGTTTTTAAAGTTTTGAGGTCGAGTTTTTATAAAATTCTCACATTGGCCCCAAATTTGTTAAAATTGTCATTTCGGGCCCTAAGTTTAAAATAATCGAACTCACAAACCGGAAGGGCTTCTAATGTGATTCCAGTTGGAAAATGTCACTAAGGTTAGTGGGATATTGGGACAAAACCAGTTTTTAAACGTCATAAGTATAGGTCCTTTAACGCTTGAAAATCTCATTTTTGTCCCATTTTGAAATAATTGCCTTTAAGGCTTTTAGGGTTCAATTGTTATGAAATTTGAACCTTGGGTCCAAAATATAATTACGTTATAGGTAATTTAGTATTTCCAGGTACATGGGCTGTATAAGTCCTAGAAATTTCATTTGGGTCCTCAAGTTTAATCTTTTACAATTTGGTCCCTCAAGTTTTATAAAATTACTTTCCAAGCTCTAAACACTTGGATTTTTGGAATACACTTAAAATATGTTATTTCCAGTCCCTTAAGAGTTAAAATTTCAAATTTTAAAATTAGGGTCTGGTACAGTTTCGAAATTTGCAAAATAGCCCTTAAACTTCTCAAATTTTTACAATCTAGTCCTTGGGCTTTTAAGGGTTGATTTTATTTATCTAAAAACTCTTAAAACTTTATTAAAATGTCCTAACATGATTTTTGAACCTGAGTTCAGTCCCAAACTCGAAAATTACAGAGGGGTCCCTTAAGTTTTATTTTCTTGCAATTAAGTCCACCAACTTTCCATTTTTGCATTTTAAGTCCAAAATCGAATTTTAATCAATTATGCTCGACTTTTACAGGTTATATGTCATACAAAACATATATTTCAAGAGTCATACACATACATAACCATCTCATACAAGAATTTATCAAATATGACAATAAAGTGTATATGTATGTCCTAATTTTCAATAAATCGCATTTTGAGCAACACTTGAGAAAATTTCCAACTTGATACAAGAAAATAGCATGCAATACATAATATATATCTCAAATGCTCAATAACAAAATACTACATGCATTTTTATGAATTAAAACACCTAGGTTTGAAAGGATTTTTCTACCCACCTTAAAGTTCGATTTGTTGGGAAAAATGAAATAAATCTCTCTCGATGAAGGAGTGACTTAGGTCAGCCCTAAGTCAAGGAATATCAAAAAAATATAGGAGTTAGAAGAATGTGGTTAAAATTTAAGGGGAGAAGAAGATAGTGAGAAAATTGGAATTACTACACTTACCTTGTGTAGTGAATAAAGTGTGACTAGTAATGGCTTCCAAGTGCAAGATTTTGGTCACCCTTGATGTTAACCTCCAAAGTCAGCCCCTAAAACTCCAAAAATGAAAATGGAGTGTCAAAGTTTGGAAAATAAAAAGAGAAGAAGAAAAGGTACCAAAAATTCCATTTCTTACCTTATAGTCCAACTTCTTCACAATTTTCTTCAAGATGACAAGTCTCTTAACAACTTCAAAGGTCTTCTAGGTATACCTCAAAATCAAAAATCAAACTTAAATTAGAAGGTGAAAGAGATGAGTTAGGTGATATCAAAAATGGGTTGAAAAGACATTTTCCTTACCTTGGTAGTGATAGTTCGAATTTTATGATTTAAGTAGGAAGAATGTTTGTTTTTGTTTAGTTGTTTGAAGAAAGAAGAAGTGTTTGATGATATGAAGTAGATGTTCTTGAAGTTGTGAATGATGTTTGAAGATGTGAAGGAATTGTGTTTGAAGATTTGAAGATATGAAGATAGGTTGTTTGAAGGTTTGAAGATGTGAAGGAATGGTGTTTGAAGATTTGAAGATATGGTGTTTGAAGATTTGAAGATGTGAATGAATGGTGTTTGAAGATTTGAAGATACGGTGTTTGAAGATTTGAAGATATGAAGAAGTGTTCTTGAAGATATGAATGAGTGGATGAAGATATACTTAGAGAGATGTTGGAGATTTTAGAGAGAAGTTGGAGAAAATGCTTGAATTATGAATGTGTTGGATGAAAATGATATTTTGATCAAATGTTTTTGATCCTCAAGGTGTTATGGAAGAAAATTGAGGTGGAGAGGGAGGAGACAAATTTTTTGATCAAATTCTATGTCTTCCAACTTGTCTCTAGCATGGGGACAAAGGCCTTGGTCAAAGTGTGGTCTTGCATAGGAGGATGAAATTGAAGGGATTGAGGAGGATGTTGGCATGGAATGTTGGGAAGCCTCCAACATGTTGGGTAAGTTTATAATAAAGAATTGGTGTATAAGGTATTGTGTATAAGATTTGAATTAATGGTGTATTAATACACAAGATGAATACACAAGGTGTATGTGTACAAGAGTTGGGAGATATTTCTACACTAAAAATACTCATCATGGCCGTCCATTAAGGGGTATTTGTGGCATTTACATATTTTGTTTTTATGTCCCAAAATTGATGATAATAGGTGAATAATATCAATCTCCAAAATAATTAGTGATTTCCTTGATCACTTATAAGTCTCATGATCACTTAATCTAAATCGAATTCTTAATTCTATAAGGTATAAATCTCTAAAATAAATAGTCTCCAAAATTCTAAGGTGACTAATGAGTACACAAATATTAATAATGATGATTGATCGAGTGACCATTAATGCGAAGTAGAAGTAATAAATGCTTATGATCACAAGTATCAAATAAAAAGAGAAGAAATTAAATGCGAAATATATTTATCATTAATATTCACCCGTCAAAGTGACGCGTAAAATAGTCAAAAGAATACAAGGACGATACATGAAACAAATTCATTATTGAATAAAAATCGACGGCTTCACATTCTCCCTTCCTTAAAAGAATTTGGTCCCCAAATTCTCTTCGTAACAACTCGGATATTGATTCCTCATGTCTTCTTCCATTTCCCATGTTGCATCTTCGCCTCGGCCGTGGTTCGCCATACAACTTTAACCATTGGAATCTCTCTACGCAATTGACGTACTCCATCGTCAATGATTCTGATTGGTTCCTCGGTGTAAGATAAATTCTCCATTAGAGGAGGAGCATCACGAGTGATGATGTGCTCAGGATCTGGTTGATACTTTTTCAATCTCGATACATGGAACACATCGTGCATTCCCGCATACTATGCCGGTAACTCTAGTCGGTAGGCCAATTTTCCGATCCTCTGCAAAATTTTGTAAGGCCCAATATATCTCGGACTCAATTTGCCTCCTTTCTTTGGATTGATCAATCCCTTTCGTGGCAAGAGTCTGAGAAATACTTCATCTCCGGCTTCAAATTCCAAGTCCTTTCTCCTCTTGTCCGCGTAACTCTTTTGGCGGCTCTGAGCTGTGCGGATCCGTTCCTTGATCAACTTGACCTTCTCCATGGCCTCCTGAACCAAGTCGACCTTTGGAATCGGTGGCGACTTTCGTTTCTCTTTTGGAGTCCATTGGTCATCAATCTCCCAGTGTAGTGGGGATCTACACTTTCGCCCATACAAGGCTTCATAGGTGCCATCCCAATTGTGGCCTAATAGTCATTATTATAAAGGCGAATCTCGGCCAATGGTAAGTGTGAATCCCAACTTCCTTGGAAATCCAACGTGCATGCTCGCGGATGTCTTCCAGGGTTAGAATCGTCATCGCTCGACCGCCATCGCTTTGGGGATGTCTTTGTTGTCTTGAAACTTAGCGAGGTTCCCAATTCCTCATGTAAGCATTTCCAAAATCTGAGACAAATCTCGGGTCTCTATCGACACTATGTCGACCGGCACTCCATGCGGTGAATGATCTCTGACATAAATCTGCGCAAGTTTTCTCGCAAGCCGTCAATTTTCTTCATAGGTAAGAAATGTGCGATTTCGTGAGTCGGTCTCACGACTACCCATATAGCATCATCGCTTGCCTCGTCCTTGGTAGATCCGCCACGTCCATCGTTATGTGTTCCCATTTCCACTGAATTCTCAACGGTTGTAATAAACCGTGATGGTCGTTGGTGTTCAACTTTTACTCGTTGACAAGTCAAACATCTCGCAACGAACTCGCTTACCTGGTTCTTCATGTTTACCCACCAAATGTCGTTTCAAGTCCTTATACATCTTGTTTCCTCCAGGATGTATGGTGTATTTCGAACGGTGTGCTTTTGAGAGGATTCTCGCTCCTAATCAAGCTCGTCATTCGGTACACAAATTCTACTCCGAAATCGATGATTCCATCTTCATGTACCGAGAATTCTCGATCTCTCTCCTTTAAGTATCTTCTCTTTTAGTTTTTGAAGTTGCACGTCCGCCCCCTGTGCTACTTTGATCTCGTTAAGTAGATGTTCGCCTATATTTTTAGCTTCACCGCAAGTGTACGGTGTTCGTTATCGAATAGGGTAGCAAGGTCGTATCCACAGAGACTAATAAATCAATAAAGCAAGTATTGAGCCAAGATAGTTTTACTTTTATTTAGACGATCAATATTTGATGGTTGTTGTTTTGAGATTAAGACAATTTCAATCACTAAAACACAAAAATAAGATAACACAAATGAAAGAAGTATCAAGATGATGAAATGGATTTCGAGTTAAGGTTTCGATTAACAATCCTCTTGTTGTCCGATTTAATCAAAGCCAATGTTATTATCAATATTCCTATAAGACGATCACAAAGCTATTTTATCCTCCCTCTCGATATGCATATAAAATGTAGATTGAAATATCTATGCTAAAGATCTCTACTCAACATAAGATACACAACTCCCAAATGCACAATAGATCAAATGTCCTCACAATATTCACAAACCTCTCGATTCATGCAAATATTCGTGTCAAGTACTCAAGATCTAATATTGAAACTCATCTCTCGAATTATGAATCAATATATCAAACATGTTAAATCATTGGCCAAGTGATAAAACAAGAATAAGCTCAAAGTACTCAAATAGGCTTCAAGATAATAACTTCAACCAAGATTAAAACATCCAACAAGAGTTCATTAATCTACTTCCAAAACCCTAAATCACAAGAGTTTAGCTACACATGATTAAACAACTTACACACAAAGTGTTCCAAGTCATTACAAATGAAACTAAAAGATAGAAACTAAAAGAGAAGCAAGAAAACTTAGGAACGCCGACAATCTCGATATATCTCCGTTCTTCAAGCTCCGATGCAACCCGATTATTTCCTTAATGTCTCCTTCCAAGAGTTGACTCTTGTCTTGTGTTGTAGATCCCAAAAATGCCGAATCGCTTGTGTGCGCCCCAAAAGCCTTTTTATACCTCCCATCATGTTTAGGGCTTAATGTCATAGACATGGGATTCAGCCTGACAGACGCACGGGTGGTGCGCCCACGCACGGGGTTACCCGTGCGCCACCCTTGAATACCCCAACTATCCGTAGGGCGCACGGGTGGTGCGTCGAGCACGGCCTACCCGTGCGCCACTCCGGTAGATACTCGACTCTAGGGCGCACGGGTGGTGCGCCCATGCATGGGCTACCCGTGCGCCATGCTGCAGCTTCAGTCAATCTTATACAGGGGTGCACGGGTGGTGTCTTGAGGCACGCCCAACCCGTGTGCCCCCTGTCTCTTCCGTGAACGCTCAACTTTCGCTTTTTTAGGCTTCACGTTTCGTATATCCACTCAATTCTCCGCGTTTCTACTTTGCTTTCCTCATATTCTTATTCAATTAGCTTCAAATATCATGAAATTCCTACAAAATAAGCAAAGTGTAATATCTTTTCCACAAAGAGTGAATATGTAACGTTTAACGCGAGTATATGTATGTTTACTTATCATTATAGCTCAAATACGCATCAAAACACATGCAAAATTCACGCTTATCAAAATCCCCAAACTTAAACTGTTGACCGTCCCCGATCAACAATATTTAGAACACGATAAAGCATAACAGGAGATAAAGATAACAACGCACACCAAGAGTCTACAAGAAAATCCAAATTGCTCGTCATGAATGCCGAGTACAACTCAATCAAGCCTCAAATATCTAATCAAAGAACACGCCTCAAATAAAACAAAGTGAAATGCTCAATCCAACTCTCAAAATTAAGTGTATACTCTCATCTCACAAAGTTATAGGACGTGTTTACGCTCAAATCAATTCGATGTCGCAAAAATTACCATAGCTTGCAATTTGTCTCATATCTCCGCCACGAGAGTGTATGCAATTTGTGAATCATAAAGGACTTTCTCATTTGGTTGTAATGAAGGCTCTTTGGTTTAGGTAGGAGATTTTTGGATAAAGTGACTCAAACTCGAGTGTATAGACCGATGAGCATATCAATCATTTTCATTACAATCCCATATGCTACTCCAATCATCCTCATTTTTATCAACTTCATTTATCTCCATTTCCGTCTTTTCTTTTGAGAATCACCTCCATTCACAATCCTTCGCCCCAAGTTTATCCACTTTTCAATCTTTTTCATTTGTGCATTTTCAACATCTTTCCTTCCTCTTTTTATTCCATTTAACCAAGTATGCCCAATTATTCTATTTTTCAATTCCAACTCATTAAACCTCATTCATTCCCTTTACTCAATGTTATACGCTCAAGTGTAGGTAATAAATATATCAAGTTAAGGCTTGAATTGTTGCTATCAAGAAATTAGGCAATAGGCTCAAGTTGGCTAACTAGGGATTTCAATATCATCATTAGGTAAGCAAAAGGCTTGAAGGGATAACAAAAATGGCCTTTGATCATTTTCACACCGCATACAACATGTGACCTTGACAGAGATACCGAGCAAGTTCTAGAATTCTAACAACATGAATGATACACTCAAATCAATCAACAAGACGCATATGATGAAAGCAAGAAAGGCTCAAAAGCTCACTGTGCTTGCAAATACGTAATTCAAAGCATCAAACCATGTTCTCAATATCCACATGCTCAATATCATCTATTCATGGTTCAATCAACTCGTACTCAACACCCAATCCAAACAATACAAAATTTTCAAAATAGAGCACGAGAATCTCAATATTGGTCAACTCACTCTCTAAACTCTATTAAAGCAATAAACGTGCTAAAGTCAGAACGTGCTTCTAATGCAATGCAACCTAAAATGCTCTACATGCAACTATATGAAAACACACAAAAATACAATTTTTTTAAATCCACACATTTCATATCAAGATACTATCCTCACCCAAACTTAAATGAAATTATATCGCACGTAAGGAAAGATAGAATTTCAATAAAGAAAAGTGTGAAGTTACCATTGGGTTGACTCCAACAAGCGCTAGATTTACCGTCTATAGCTTGACGTATGAATTGGTGCCTCCTCAAATGCATATATTAGCCGCTTTGGGTCATGGTCAAGTGCCATATTTGCCTTACTTGCACCTAATAATGCATACTTGGGGTGTCCAAGCAAGTATTGGAGTCCCGATGTTGGAACACTTTGATTTGAATTATGCTCATGTTGTCCATGCGCCGTATGTACCACCATGTTCCTTTCATGTGAAATAGCTTTCTTATGATATCACGCATGCACGACCGGGCATCCACGCGTTGTTCATGTGTTCCTCGTCCTGTTTCTGCTCTTTTTCGACACCACACACAGGCTGAAAGTGCATAGACACACAGTCCGTATTTGGTTCCAAACTTTCTTGTTTTTTCAGATCTTCGACTCCTCGTATTCGGTACCACTCTTTTGATGAATGGTACTAGATTGTTCCTTTGAGTTGACTTCGGTGATGCTCGAAAAATGGCTCTTTTGTTGTTGTTCACCAATAATCGTAGCTAATAGCCCACTTGAGTCTCAAGATTTTTATCGAATCGGCCATTCGCAACTCCATCATGTCCATCCTAGCCTCTTGTGCATCGAACCGGTTCCTTGTCTCACTTACAAATGAAGTCATTTGATTCATGAATGCAATGAGGGCGTCTTTCCAAAGATGGCTTTGCCTCTGCATTAGTAAACCCATTCATTACATTGAAGCTTGATGGTGGTGGAATCACATTCTCCGTGTTAGCATATGAAAAATCTTCGTAATTCACCCAATTTGGATAATAGTACGTAGGAGTAGGATTATTCTAATAATCGTAAGAATTCCGCTTATTGAAATAATTGGCATTCTCCATCCGAGCAGTGTTCGTGCACTACCTATACCAACTCAAAGAAACAAATCAAACATTGTAGAGAGAGAATTTACAAAAGAAAAATGAAATAAAATAAAAAAATGCCTAAATTAAAAATAATTCTATCTATCGCAATATTAGCACCAAAAATTGTATTAGTCCACTGAAGAACGGCGCCAAAAACTTGTTCGCCTATATTTTTAGCTTCACCGCAAGTGTACGGTGTTCGTTATCGAATAGGGTAGCAAGGTCGTATCCACGAGACTAATAAATCAATAAAGCTAAGTATTGAGCCAAGATAGTTTTACTTTTATTTAGACGATCAATATTTGATGGTTGTTGTTTTGAGATTAAGACAATTTCAATCACTAAAACACAAAAATAAGATAACACAAATGAAAGAAGTATCAAGATGATGAAATGGATTTCCGAGAGTTAAGGTTTCGATTAACAATCCTCTTGTTGTCCGATTTAATCAAAGCCAAGGTTATTATCAATATTCCTATAAGACGATCACAAAGCTATTTTATCCTCCCTCTCGATATGCATATAAAATGTAGATTGAAATATCTATGCTAGCATCTCTACTCAACATAAGATACACAACTCCCAAATGCACAATAGATCAAATGTCCTCACAATATTCACAAACCTCTCGATTCATGCAAATATTCGTGTCAAGTACTCAAGATCTAATATTGAAACTCATCTCTCGAATTATGAATCAATATATCAAACATGTTAAATCATTGGCCAAGTGATAAAACAAGAATAAGCTCAAAGTACTCAAATAGGCTTCAAGATAATAACTTCAACCAAGATTAAAACATCCAACAAGAGTTCATTAATCTACTTCCAAAACCCTAAATCACAAGAGTTTAGCTACACATGATTAAACAACTTACACACAAAGTATTCAAAGTCATTACAAATGAAACTAAAAGATAGAAACTAAAAGAGAAGCAAGAAAACTTAGGAACGCGACAATCTCTCGATATATCTCCGTTCTTCAAGCTCCGATGCAACCCGATTATTTCCTTGATGTCTCCTTCCAAGAGTTGACTCTTGTCTTGTGTTGTAGATCCCAAAAATGCCGAATCTGCTTGTGTGCGCCCCAAAAGCCTTTTTATACCTCCCATCATGTTTAGGGCTTAATGTCAGTAGACATGGAATTCCAAATAGACAGACGCACGGGTGGTGCGCCCACGCACGGTTACCCGTGCGCCACCCTCTGAATACCCCAACTCTCTCGTAGGGCGCACGGTGGTGCGTCGAGCACGGCCTACCCATGCGCCACTCCTAAGTTAGATACTCGACTCTCTGTAGGGCGCACGGGTGGTGCGCCCATGCATGGGCTACCCGTGCGCCATGCTGCAGCCTTCAATCAACCTTATACAGGGGTACACGGGTGGTGTCTTGAGGCACGCCCAGCCCGTGTGCCCCTGCCTCTTCCGTGAACGCTCAACTTTCGCTCTTTTAGGCTTCACGTTTCGTATATCCACTCAATTCTCTGCGTTTCTACTTTGCTTTCCTCATATTCTTATTCAATTAGCTTCAAATATCATGAAATTCCTACAAAATAAGCAAAGTGTAATATCTTTTCCACAAAGAGTGAATATGTAACGTTTAACGCGAGTATATGCATGTTTACTTATCATTATAGCTCAAATACGCATCAAAACACATGCAAAATTCACGCTATCAATCGATCGGGTTTAATCAAATATTAGCACATGAAATTTGAGTACGGTTCTCGCTCGGATTCCAGTGCTCAATTCTTCTAATGATCTCCACTCTCGAATCATTAGTCTAGCTAAACTCGCCTTTTCTCGCTGCCAAGGCGTCGCCTACTACGTTAGCTTTCCCAGGATGGTATTGAATATCAAAGTGATAATCTTCTATTAACTCCATCCATCTCCGTTGCCTCAAATTGAGTTCCTTCGAGAGAATAGATACTTTAGGCTCTTATGATCTCGTAAACTCGTGAATGTTGCTTCGTAGAGATAGTGCCTCCATTTCTTTAACGCGAACACTATTGCCGCGAATTCAAGTCATGCGTTGGGTAATTGGCTTCATACGGCTTGAGTTTCCGTGATGCGTAAGCAATGACCTTTCATTCTTGCATGAGTATCGCTCCTAGTCCTTCCTTTGATGCGTCACCGTAGACGACAAAGTTTTCTGTTCCCTTTGGAAGGGCTAAGACTGAGTTGTAGTAAGTCGTTTCTTTAGTTCTTGGAAACTAGTCTCACACTTGTCCTTCCACTCAAACTTAACTTGCTTCCGGGTTAGCCGAGTGAGTGGTCCTGGCTATCTTGTAGAAATCCTGGATAAATCTTCGATAATATCCAACTAGTCCTAAGAAACTTCGATCTCCGTTACGCACTCGGGTTGTTTCCATTCAACCACTTTCTCGTACCTTCGAAGGATCTACGGCAATCCCGGTGTCGGATACTATGTGTCCCAAGAATGCAACTTCGCTAAGCCAAAATTCGCACTTGCTGGATTTGGCATACGCTTGTGCTCCCGTAGTGTCTCCAAAACAATTTTCGATGACGTTCATGCTCTTCTCTAGACTTAGAGTATACGAGTATGTCATCAATGAATATCACTACGAATTGATCCAAATAAGGTTGAAAACTCGATGCCTCGGATCCATAAACGCTGCTGGTGCGTTTGTCGACGAAAGGCATCACTACAAACTTGTAGTGTCCATATCCGTCCGAAATGCCGTTTTGGAAACGCCTTTTCACGGATCTTCGATTGATAATATCCTTGTTGTAAATCAAACTTGAGTACATCGTCGCTCCTTGAAGTTGATCAAATAGTTCGTCTATCCTCGGGAGGGGATATTTAGTGGTAACATCTAGTCGAGATCATATAATAGTCACATCCTTAATGTATATTATCCGTGATACCTAAACCACAAGTCAAATTCCCTTACTTAAGCTTGTGCAGTATTTTGAGAATGAATAACACAAGGGTATTATCATTGATAAATATACTTAGTGATTCCCCTACTATCATTTTCCGAAAGTAATATCATTAGGTGTCTAGATCCCATAATATATCACATCCAAATCATATACTTCTCAAGAGATATCCTCATTTTCTTCGAGTCTCACCATATCAGGCATTATAATCTCTAAATCACAGATTTTCTAAATCACCTAACGTCCAAATAGAGGAATATCCGGATATTTTAACACTATAACAGCCCAAAAGAGTTCAAATATTCATCCAAGATTCAACTTAGGTCACCTAGTAGTGGTACCCAATCCAAGGCAGAGGAACCTATCCTGGTCAAACAAAACTAAGGCGGATTAGACGAATGTAAGGAAAAGATAAGGAAGAAAAAGAAAAGAATGACTAAGGAAAGTCAATCAGAGTCAACTAAGTCAAATTAAATATGACTATGGATTCTCCAAGTATAAATTCGACTTAACATAAACATCAATAATACGTTTCTATGCCATTATTAAAATCGATTTCACACTTAATCGGTCGGTCGCGGTACTACCCAACACAAACAGGGTCCTATCCTCGGGTCAGCTCGGTGTAAGTTTCATCTTACTAGCCGAGATCGATACCATAATCATCACGCCTAACGTGACGCGACAACGATCAATCACTTAAACAGAAATAAATCAACAGTCTAAACCAAAGATACAAAACTCCAAGTGAAATAGAGTCTAATGCAGCGGAATTAAAATAAACACGAGTATAAATTACATCTTAAAGTCTGGCGGTATCCGAATACAACCCAAAAGATTATCTGAATTAACTTACAGTCCAACAGAAATAAAATGAAGGAGTCCAACAACAAATAAAAGTAAAAGGGAATGTCGCTCCACATCACTGATAGGGATTCAATCTGCAGTAGGTTCGATGTCTTCAGCGAACTCTTCATCTAAAGGTTAGAAAACAGGAGGGAATGAGACAGAAATCTCAGTGGATGGGTGATCGTGTGTGAGTGTGGCGATATATAAAGTTAATGCGAGAAAACGGTTGTATGAAAACGCGTGAGGTATGATGCATGTGTTCACACATAGTCCACAAGCGTCGTGATAAATATATTAAGTAATATACTTATACAGTTTAAGAAAACAGTTCGTGGTCACGCAAGCACTATGGTTCAAGCAAGACATGGGGATTGCGTACTGATGTGTAGCGCCAATCCTATGCAAGACAATTAGTGGTTGCGTACTGATATGTAGCGCCAACCCGTTTCGCTCAACTCCTAATCGTGTGGATCAAACAAATGATTCCTTTGTTCTCCCTTGTAACTCCCCGTTCATGATGGTCAAAGACCTGTCACCTTATCGCTCCGTAGGCAAAGACAAAATCCACGTTGGAGCTAGCAAGGCTCGGATTCGTCATAATCATGATTATACCTCAAGTACTACGACCCGCTTCCCGGACAAACTCCGTCCCTCGCCTGTGGGATTAAAACGATGGGGCCGGAGAGTGGAATAGCAGCCGAGCTGCCCGGTTCCATCCCCGACGTATCCATTCCGATCGTGAGCTCGACACACCAAGTTGACTCAGCAGAAATTCAAGACACGTTCGGGTAGTCAACCAGGCAATCGAGTATTATTGATTGGGAAGCGATTCATGAAAAGTTCTCAAAACAAATTGCACAAGATGGTTATGGCATTGGTGGAGTTATTGGGATGAAGATAATTATCGGAGGATAAGTAGTCTTCGATATCTTAAGGATTAGGAGGAACATAAGTCCCGTTCTAGATTCGAAATCGCGAGACGAGGAAGTCGCCCCGCGATCGGGTATTAATCGGTCAAGACGATCCACTAAGTCAAGGAATTTTTAAGAAAATAAAATATTTTAATTAAATATTAAAGTCAGAGGGTCCAGGGCTGTTTCTTTTAAAAAAATAATTTGAGTTAGGTCCTTATAAAAATAAAATTTACAATTAGCCCCGTTTTGTCAAAACCAATACTTTTGGGGTTAAAAGTTAAATAAATAAATGTCCCGACCTTGAAAAATTATGAGGTCAGTTCCTAAATTCTCTAAATTATTCATAGATTCAGGTTTTTAAAGTTTTGAGGTCGAGCTTTTATAAAATTCTCACATTGGCCCCAAATTTGTTAAAATTGTCATTTCGGCCCTAAGTTTAAAATAATCGAACTCACAAACCGGAAGGGATTCTAATGTGATTCCAGTTGGAAAATGTCACTAAGGTTAGTGGGATATTGGGACAAAACCAGTTTTAAAACTTCATAAGTATAGGTCCCTTAACTTTTGAAAATCTCATTTTTGTCCCATTTTGAAATAATTGCCTTTAAGGCTTTTAGGGGTCCAATTGTTATGAAATTTGAACCTTGGGTCCAAAATATAATTACGTTATAGGCAATTAATTTAGTATTTCCGGGTACATGGGCTGTATAAGTCCTGTAAATTTCATTTGGGTCCTCAAGTTTAATCTTTTACAATTTGGTCCCTCAAGTTTTATAAAATTACTTTCCAAGCTCTAAACACTTGGATTTTTGGAATACACTTAAAATATGTTATTTCCAGTCCCTTAAGATTTAAAATTTCAAATTTTAAAATTAGGGTCTGGTACAGGTTCGAAATTTGCAAAATAGCCCTTAAACTTCTCAAATTTTACAATCTAGTCCTTGGGCTTTTAAGGGTTGATTTTATTTATCTAAAAACTCTAAAACTTTATTAAAATGTCCTAACATGATTTTTGAACCTGAGTTCAGTCCCAAACTCGAAAATTACAGAGGGTCCCTTAAGTTTTATTTTCTTGCAATTAAGTCCACCAACTTTCCATTTTTGCATTTTAAGTCCAAAATCGAATTTTAATCAATTATGCTCGACTTTTTCAGGTTATATGTCATACAAAACATATATTTCAAGAGTCATACACATACATAACCATCTCATACAAGAATTTATCAAATATGACAATAAAGTGTATATGTATGTCCTAATTTTCAATAAATCGCATTTTGAGCAACACTTGAGAAATTTTCCAACTTGATTCAAGAAAATAGCATGCAATACATAATATATATCTCAAATGCTCAATAACAAAATACTACATGCATTTTTATGAATTAAAACACCTAGGAGTTGAAAGGATTTTTCCACCCACCTTAAAGTTCGGGTTGTTGGGAAAAATGAAATAAATATCTCTCGATGAAGGAGTGACTTAGGTCAGCCCCTAAGTCAAGGAATATCAAAAACATATAGGAGTTAGAAGAATGTGGTTAAAATTTAAGGGGAAGAAGATAGTGAGAAAATTGAATTACTACACTTACCTTGTGTAGTGAATAAAGTGTGACTAGTAATGGATTCCAAGTGCAAGATTTTGGTCACCCTTGATGTTAACCTCCAAAGTCAGCCCCTAAAACTCCAAAAATGAAAATGGAGTGTCAAAGTTTGGAAAATAAAAAGAGAAGAAGAAGAAAGGTACCAAAAATTCCATTTCTTACCTTATAGTCAACTTCTTCACAATTTTCTTCAAGATGACAAGTCTCTTAACAACTTCAAAGGTCTTCTAGGTATACCTCAAAATCAAAAATCAAACTTAAATTAGAAGGTGAAAGAGATGAGTTAGGTGATATCAAAAATGGGTTGAAAAGACATTTTCCTTACCTTGTAGTGATGGTTCGTATTTTATGATTTAAGTAGGAAGAATGTTTGTTTTTGTTTAGTTGTTTGAAGAAAGAAGAAGTGTTTGATGATATGAAGTAGATGTTCTTGAAGTTGTGAATGATGTTTGAAGATGTGAAGGAATTGTGTTTGAAGATTTGAAGATATGAAGATATGTTGTTTGAAGGTTTGAAGATGTGAAGGAATGGTGTTTGAAGATTTGAAGATGTGAAGGAATGGTGTTTGAAGATTTGAAGATATGGTGTTTGATGATTTGAAGATATGAAGAAGTGTTCTTGAAGATATGAAGGAGTGGATGAAGATATACTTAGAGAGATGTTGGAGATTTTAGAGAGAAGTTGGAGAAAATGCTTGAATTATGAATGTGTTGGATGAAAATGATATTTTGATCAAATGTTTTTGATCCTCAAGGTGTTATGGACGAAAATTGAGGTGGAGAGGGGAGGAGACAAATTTTTGATCAAATTCTATGTCTTCCAACTTGTCTCTAGCATGGGGACAAAGCGCCGGTCAAAGTGTGGTCTTGCATGGAAGGATGAAATTGAAGGGATTGAGGAGGATGTTGGCATGGAATGTTGGGAAGCCTCCAACATGTTGGGTAAGTTTATAATAAAGAATTGGTGTATAAGGTATTGTGTATAAGATTTGAATTAATGGTGTATTAATACACAAGATGAATACACAAGGTGTATGTGTACAAGAGTTGGGAGATATTTCTACACTAAAAATACCCATCATGGTCGTCCCTTAATGGGTATTTGTGGCATTTACATATTTTGTTTTTATGTCCCAAAATTGATGATAATATGTGAATAATATCAATCTCCAAAATAGTTAGTGATTTCCTTGATCACTTATAAGTCTCATGATCACTTAATCTAAATCGAATTCTTAATTCTATAAGGTATAAATCTCTAAAATAAATAGTCTCCAAAATTCTAAGGTGACTAATGAGTACACAAATATTAATAATGATGATTGATCGAGTGACCATTAATGCGAAGTAGAAGTAATAAATGCTTATGATCACAAGTATCAAATAAAAAGAGAAGAAATTAAATGCGAAATATATTTATCATTAATATTCACCCGTCAAAGTGACGCGGTAAAATAGTCAAAAGAATACAAGGACGATACGTGAAATAAATACATTATTGAATAAAAATCGAGGGCTTCACAATATACCTTTAAAAAACATCAAAGTCCGCTTCCAAAAAAAAATTCAAAGTCTCTAAAGCTTGAGCCGCTGGAAATGGAATTAATTATAGTCATCAATATATCTACAGATTATATTGTTGATTACTCGAAAAAGAGTGAAAATGGCTATTTGCTAAATGATTTGAGATGGGGCGAAATTGATTGAAGGTTTAATCATGTTTGAGAGAACAAATCAAAAAGCGATCGGCGTGTTTGTTTGTAAACCTCACACATAAATTGACTTCTCTTTTTAAATATATTGGGTCATTTTTTAATTGTATTTGCACCATTGATTGAGAGATAATGTGTCCCAATCTTGTGCACTTAAAGTACACGTGTAATCCCTTATAAAAGACACACATTTGCTTAATTATTTTTGATTTCGATTGGTGTAATTGGGCCTCGGAAGTTAGTATATTTGGGCCAATTTTTTATTTTGATTTTGTACCATTATGGGTCTATTATACATACACCATTTATTTTGATGTCAATGTTTATGATTTTTAATGTATTTTAATTTTTCATGAATTTAAAATATAATAAAATAAATTATGTAGTTTGAAGACATTTTCTATGTATTTCAGTTGTATTTTTTCGGATGGTTTTATATTATAATAATATTTTAATCGTACTATTATATTACAATATAAGTATATGTTTATTAAATTTTTCTTTTAACAAAATAGATTTTTTTGTAAGAAAACTTGCTAAATTTAAATTGAAAATTAAATAAATTTATTTTAAATTATAATGTTAATTTTTCAAATCTATTCATTCAAACAATGTTGGGCAATGAGAAGGAAAACACCTAAATTGTAATTGCAAAGGCTTTCTTTTATAATTTAGATGTTTGTTTGCTTTTTTAATATATTCGTTAAAATAATATGAGAAAGAAAAAATATTTATTACGCTATTATATTAATAATTATTAAAAAAATAGATTTTTTAATATTTAACGAACATCTATCAGTTTTTTTAGAATCTAATTATTATCATTGCTTTTTGAAATCGTTGAAAATCTTAATGCAATTGCACACAAATATTTCTTTTATAGATTACCATGTTGGATTTTTGAAGAAATAATATTTAAAAATAATGAGATAAATATATCTTTTTATTTCATTGTTTTTATAATTTATATTCATTATTATATTTTTTCCTTTTTCGAGCTCCATGAGAAGTGACATTAAAAAAAGTATATTTGGTTTTGTGTCTATTATTTAGTTATTGGCATTCTTGAAATAAAATAATAATTTATGTAATTCACACTTATTTCAATTTTGTTTAATTTGTTTTACAAAAAATATGACACTATCTATAAATAGTCCTCGGAAGCTATCTAAAAGAGTTGCTTCCCAAGATTCGTCTAGCAAAATAATTCTGTGTACAAAGAAGTATTCTAAAATTTTTAATTTTTATTCGTAGTGATATAACTTGATTTTGTAAAATATATATTGTTTTGTTATATATTATATGTAGATTGTACATCTTTTGTGAATTAATTTTATATAATCCAACACACAACACCTCGTGCATCGCACTAAACCCTAAATCCTAAACCATGAACCCTAAACCCTAAAATCCTAAATCCAACACACCACACCCCATGCATCGCACGGGTCAAAAACTAGTTATATATTTAATCACAACATGTAATAATATTAAAGAGAAAATTATTTTCTCAGAATTTATCAAGATACATTGTGAGCTTCAAGAATTTGACATTTGACAGTCTTTAATTAGAAAATAAAATATATATTAAAATCTCAATATATTAACTATTTAATTTAGGAAATTAAATTCGATTAAAATCCCAAATAAAATAGAAAATATAAAATTGATAATTAATATATAATTTCACATGTGCCATCATTTAAGTGGCGTAAATATAATTTGTCTACACACCCTCATTGTTAGAACACCAAATGTGCAAGAATGGGGGAATATAACAATAATTAGTTTTAGTATTATTTTGGTTTAAATGTGTGAAGCCTCGATTTTTATTCGAACATGTACTTATATCACGTATCGTCTTTGTACTATTTGACAATTCTACCGCGTCGCTTTGACGGGTAAATATTAATGATAACTATATTTCGTCTTTAAATTTCCTTATTTACTTTGATCATAATCATTTATTAATTTTAATTCGCATTTATGATCACTTGATTGATCATCATTTATGTTATTTGCGTATCTCATTAGTAACCTTAGAATTTTTGGAGACTATTTATTTTAGAGATTTATACCTTATAGGATTAAGAATTCGATTTAGATTAAGTGATCATGACTTATAAGTGATCAAGGAAATCACTAATTAATTTGGAGATTGATATTATTCACCTATTATCATCAATTTTGGGACATAAAACAAAATATGGCAAATACCACCCTTAGGTGGACGACATGAGGTGAATTTTGGTGTAGAAATATCTCCCAACTCTTGTACATGTACACCTTGTGTATTCATCTTGTGTATTTTTTACACCATTAATTCAAATCTTATACACAATATCTTATACACCAATTCTTTATTATTAAATCATCCAACATGTTGGAGGTTTCCCAACACCCCATGCCAACATTCCTCTCTATCCTTGCAATTGCATCCTCCCATGCAAGACCTCATCTTGACCAAGGTCCTTGTCCCTCATGCAAGCTACACCTTTCAAGCCATAGAACAAAATAAAATTTTGTCCCCCTCCCCACCCCATGTGGACGGCCAAGAGGCCTAGTTGGGCAAGAAATTTGTCCAAGTTTCATTCATCACTTCATTTCACCAACATTCATCTCTTCAAGCCTTGAATCTTCTTACCTCTCTCTAAAAATCCTCCTATCTCTCTCTACAATTTTCTTCTCTTCTCTTAAACACTTAGTAAAAATTCAAGAACTTTTCTTCTACTCCATCACAAAAAATTTGAACACCTCACTACACAAGGTAAGAAATTTTGTTCCTCTTCTTGTCTTGGTATCATCTAGCTATCTCCTCTCACTTACTAATGTAAGTTTGGATTTTTATTTTTGAGGTTTACATAGAAGACTTGGAAGATACTAAGAGTCTCACCATCACCTTGAAGAGGACTTCTAGACTTGAAGAAATTTGAAGAATTTGGACAATAAGGTAAAAATGGGATTTTCGTACCTTCTTCTTCTCCCCTATTAATCTCGAATTTTAACACCAAAATTATCATTTTGAGGTGATTAGGGGCTGACCTTGGAGCCTTGTTTAAGTGGTGATCAAGTTCTTAAGAGACCATCAATTTTTACTACAACTTTCAACTACACAAGAGTAAGTGTGGTACCTTTGGCCTATTCTTTCTCTTTTTCCCTCCTTGGTTCAAATCTCCATTTTTCTAACTCAAAACTCCTTGTATTATTGGACTTAGGGGCTGCCTTAAGTGAGGATTAAAATCCTCAAGGTCTTGTGACACCACTTTACACCATCAACCGAACAAACAAGGTGGGTGGAAAAATCCTTTCAACTTCTAGGTGTTTTAATTCATAAAAATGCATGTAGTATTTTGTTATTGAGAATTTGAGATATATATTATGTATTTCATGCTATTTTCTTGTATCAAGTTGAAAAATTTCTCAAGTGTTGCTCAAAATGCGATTTACCGAAAATTAGGACATACATGTACACTTTATTGTCATATTTGATAAATTCTTGTATGAGATGGATATGTATGTTTATGACTCTTGAAATCTATGTTTTGTATGGCCTATAACCTGGACAAGTCGAGCATAATTGATTAAATTTCAATTTTTGGACTTAAAATGCAAAAATGGAAAGTTGGTGGACTTAAGTGCAAGAAAATAAAAGTTAAGGGACCTCTCTGCAAATTTCGATTTTGCGACTGTACTCAGGTTCACAAATGATGTTTTGACATTTTAATAAAGTTTTAAGAGTTTTTAGATAAATAAAATCAACCCTTAAAAGCCCAAGGACTAGATTGTAAAATTTGAGAAGTTCAAGGGCTATTTTGCAAATTTCGAAACTGTACCAGACCCTAAATTTATAAATTGAATTTTTAACTCTTAAGGGACTGGAAATAACATATTTTAAGCGTATTCAAAAAAATCCAAGTGTTTAGAGCTTGGAAACTAATTTTATAAAACTTGAGGACCAAATTGTAAAAGATTAAAATTGAGGACCCAAATGGATTTTCCAGGACTTATACAGCCCATGTCCCTGGAAATACTAATTTACCCATAACATAATTATATTTTGGACCCAAGGTTCAAATTTCATAACAATTGGACCCCTAAAAGCCTTAAAGGCAATTATTTCAAAATGGGACAAAAATGAGATTTTCAAAAGTTGAGGGACCTATACTTATGAAGTTTTAAAACTGTTTTTGCCCCAATATCCCACTAACCTTAGTGACATTTTCCAACTGGAATCACATTAGAAGCCCTTCCGGTTTGTGAGTTCCGATTATTTTAAACATAGGGCCCGAAATGACAATTTTAACAATTTTGGGGCAAATGTGAGAATTTTATAAAAACTCGACCTCAAAACTTTAAAAACCTAAATCTCTGAACAATTTTGAGAATTTAGGAACTGATCTCATAATTTTTCAAGGTCGGGATATTTATTTATTCAATTTTTAACCCCAAAAGTATTAGTTTTTACAAACGGGGCTAATTGTAAATTTTATTTTTATAAGGACCTAACTCAAATTATTTTCTCTTAAAGAAACAGCCCTGGACTCTCTTACTTTAATATTTAATTAAAATATTTTAATTTCTCAAAAACCCCTTGACTTATCGGATCCCCTTGACCGATTAATACCCGATCGCGCGACTTCCCTCGTCTTGCGATTTGAATCTATAACGGGACTTATGTTCCACCTAATCGTTCAAGATATTGAAGATTGCCTATCCTCCCGATAATCATCTTCATCCAATAACTCCACCAACGCCATAATTACCTTACGCAAATTTTTCGAAAACTTTTCATGAATCGCTTCCCGAATCAATAATACTCATTTGCCTGGTTGACTACATGAACTCGTGTTTACTTTCTGCTGAGTCAACTTGGTGTGTCGAGCTCACACAATCGGGAATGGATACGTCGGGGATGGAACCGGCAGCTCGGCTGCTATTCCACTCTTCCCGCCCCATCGCCCTAATCCCGCAACCGAGGGACGGAGTTTGTCCAAGGGAAGCGGGTCGTAGATTGAGGTATAATCATGATTATGACAAATCCGAGCCTTGCTAGCTCCACACCGTGGATTTTGTCTTTGCCTACGGAGCGATAAGGTGGTCTTGGACCATCTTGCTCGGGAGTTACAAGGAAGAACGAAGGAATCGCATTTTGATCGATCCACACGATTCCGGAGTTAATCGGACCCGTTTGGTTGGCGCTACAAATCCGTGCGCAACCGCTACTTTTCTTGCATAGGATTGGCGTTACAAATCCGTCAATCCTCACGTTTGCTTGCACCATAGTGCCCGCTTGACCATGAATCTGTTTTCTTAAATTGTATAAGTATATTACTTAATATATTTATCACGACGCTTGTGAACGTGTGTGAAATCATGCATCATCTCTCATGCGTTTTCATACAACTAAGTTTCTCGCATTCACTAATTATATCGCCACACTTACACACGATCACCCCATCCACCGAGATTTCTGTCTCATTCCCTCCCTGTTTTCTAACCTTTAGATGAAGAGTACGCAAGACACCGAACCTTCTGATTGAATCCCTATCGGTGGTGTGGAGCGACATTCCTTTTTTCTTTTATTTGTTGTTGGACTCCTTCATTTTATTTGTTTTGGTCGTAAGTTAATTAAGATGATCTTTTGGGTTGTATTCGGATCTTGCCCAGGACCTTAAGTTGTAATTTGTACTCGTGGTTATTTTAAATTCATTTGCATTAGACTCTATTTCACTTGGAGTTTTGTATCTTGGTTTATTTGTTGATTTAATTCTCATTTAAGTGATTGATCGTTGTCGCGTCACGTTTGGGCGTGATGTTATGGTATCGAGCTCGGCTAGTAAGATGGAAACTTACACCGAGCTAACCCCAGATAGGACCCTCGGATTGTGTTGGGTAGTACCGTGACTTGACTAATTAAGTTGTGAAATCGATTTCAAAATGGCATAGAACCATATTATTGATGTTTAGGTTAAGCTAAAATTTATACTTGGAGAATCCATAGTCATATTTGATTTGACTTAGTTGACTTTGTTGACTTTCCTTAGTCATTCTTTCCTTGTTCTCCTTATCTTTCCTTTGCATCCGTCTAATCCACCTCGGTTTTGTTTGACGGGATGGAGCCAAAGACTTCAAACCTGGTGGGGCGTGATCGGCTTCGTTTTGAACGGGATGATTATAGGGCCTTAGAACTTCATTGGCGCCAGGTATTCCTTCCGGTGACTCCGAGCTTACCATGGAACGACAATGCACACGTGAACTAGGACACCTTCGACAAAGAGTCAAGAGGAGAAGAACAACCTTACTCTCCTCGTTAAAGATCGCGAGGACACCATCTGCGCTCGCGAGGATCAGATTCATTGATCTATGAACGCCGGATAATACTCGCGAGAAGGTGGAACGTGCGAGGAAGGTCGCACGAAGTGGAGAATGGAGGCGCACGCGTCAAGAGACACCATAGGGCGCCATGAGGAGACCATCAACAAACAAATACGAGATAATCGAGGAACTTACACATGCGCTTAACCCGGCGGGATGCGGCTCGAGGCCGCTTAGCGACGATGCGCCACCATTGCCACGCCCGAGGCGGACAATGCCCGACCTTGAGGTCGATAATGAAGAGATCCCGAGAAGGATCTGAAGAAGACAAGAGGATCCCGATGAGGATCCAATGGAAGATGTAGAGCCCGGCGCTTGAAGCCGCCCACTCGAAGATGCTCCGGGACTAGAACAAGGCCGTGGCGGTTCGCCAATCGGCCTAATCCGAGGTGCTACCTCGGCCCGATCAAGTTCCGATTACGACGAGGCCGCTAGTGATGATGACGGCGACCTCACCGATTAGATAGCTTTTGTAATAGGTAGTATCGGTGCGCTTATTGCCTTTCTGTTGTATTTTGCTTTTTGTTGTACCATGATTTCGGATTTACCATTGATTACGTATTTGTGTTGTATGAACTCATTTGGATGTATTCAAATTTTCACATTAATGGATATATCCTTTTACTTATTCTATGTCTTGTGCACTTGTGTGGATCTCCTTGCGATATAACTTGTGTTACGCGAATATTTATTGGAATCATTCATTTTGTATTGTAGCTAAGCTTGATTCATGGTGGAAACCGGGGCGCGGAGACCCCGCCGTATACCCCAAAGGAACGAGGATGCGCAAAGGGATCGGGCACCCTCCCCGAATTGCCACCACCTCCTCCGCCAATCGCAGGAGATAACCTAACGCAATAGCCTTGCGTGCAGATATTAGTTTTCATGAGGCAACAAGCGGGCCTCGTCGGCCAACCATGAACCTACTCGAGAGACGAATGACCGCACCTTGGAGCGGTTTTTACGATCGACCCCGACTTTCTTAGGGGAACCGGATGACGTGAAAGCGTAAGAATGGATCGGAAACGGAGAATATCTTCAATGCTCTCCAATACTCCGGGGAACAAAAGGTTACGCTCGCCGTGTTCCGACTAGAATCAGCTGCTCGAGATTGGTGGAGAACAGTTGAGAGAAAGTGGGAACAAGATCAAATAGATAGGACATGGGAAAATTTCCTGGCTGAATTCAATGAGCAATACATACCCCAAGTCGTGAAGGAGGCACGCCGGGATGAATTCCATAAGTTGAGACAGGGGAACATGTCTGTGGCCCATGATGAGTCCAATTCCATCGGTTATCCAAATATGCCCCAGAACAATCAAATTGTATAAGTTCACACGGGGATCAAAACTGAACTCCAAAACAGCTTTTGACTGTTGAAATAACAACATACTCAGCCGCAGTGAAAGCAGCCCTCCGCATTGAGTCGGGACTTAACCGCATTGGTCAGATTCAACTGAATAGGCCATCGAACAATCTCAAAAGGACAGCAATGGGACAACCATCAAGGCCGCTGTTAAAATTCGAAGGGGCCGATTATTAAGGCAAAAAGGGAAAGGACCGTCTGAGAAAAACCGGGCCAAGTATGTACACATTGCCAAAAACCGGGACATACCGCCAATGACCGCTGTTGGCGTAAACAGGAAGGTGTTTACTGTTGTGGTAGTAATCAACATCACCGAAGGATTTCCCGAAATACGAAGACCGAACCAAACAGTGCAACCACGAAGCCGGCTAACGGCCGGGGTAACCGGCAAGGATGCCTGCTCGAGCATTTGCACTAGCCGGGCATGAGGCTCCTGGGAGGCAACGGACGTGGTGGAAGGTACGCTTAAAGTATCTAGCCATTACGCTAAAGTACTATTTGACCCTGGATCAACGCATTCATTTGTCGTACCACATTTTGTACACAAGTTGCATGCATGCATGGAACATATGCCTATAGGTTTAGAAGTATCCACTCCTATGGGCGCAAGCGAATAATGAACATTATCTATAATGCATGTGAAGTTAAAATTGATGAGATAAATTTCCTCTTGATTTGATCTTGCCGCTATATCTAAATACGACATTATATTGGGAATGGATTGGTTGTCGCACACCATGCACAAATGGGATCGCCATCGCAAGTCCATTAAACTATGTGAACCCGATAAGCCCGAAGTGGAAATTTCGGAAGAGCACGATTAAGATTGCCCCAATCATTTCAAAGAATGAAAGCGAGGAAGCGATCACTAGAGGGGCACAAGGGTACTTGGCGTTTGTAATTAACAAACCTAAGGTTGAGACACAAATTAATCAAGTACCTATAGTATCGGAATATACGGATGTATTTCCACAAGAACTCACCACTGTCCCTCCGGATAGGGAAGCTGAGTTCACCATCGGTATTACCAGAACCGCCCGATCGCTTAACGCCGTATAGAATGGCTCTGTTGAGTTGCAAGAGTTGAAGACACAATTACAAAAGGCGATGGATGTGGGATTTATTCGACCAAGTACGTCACCCTGGGGAGCACCGTTATTTGTCAAAAAGAAAGAGACGGCACATTAAGACGTGTATAGACTATCGCGGACTTAACAACGTGACCATAAAGAACAAATATCCCCTCCCGGGATAGACGAATGTTTGATCAACTTCAAGGAGCGACGGTGTACTCGAAGTTTGATTTACAACAAGGATATTATCATTAAAGATCCGTGAAGAGGACGTTTCCAAAATAGCATTTCGGACCCGGATATGGACACTACGAGTTTGTAGTGATGCCTTTCGGTCGACAAACGCACCCTGAAAGATCATTTATGGATCTAATGCATCGAGTCTTTCAACCTTATTTGGATCAATTCGTAGTGATATTCATTGATGACATACTCGTATACTCTAAGTCTAAAGAGAGCATGAGCGTCATCCAAAATTGTTTTAGAGACAATACGAGCACAAGATGTATGCCAAATTCGCAAGTGCGAATTTTGGCTTAGTGAAGTCGCATTCTTGGGACACATAGTATCCGCACCGGGATCGCCGTAGATCCTTCAAGGTACGAGAAAGGTGGTTGAATGGAAACAACCCGAGTCCGTACCGAGAGATCGAAGTTTCTTAGGACTAGTGGATATTATCGAAGATTTATCCAGGATTTCTCCAAGATAGTCGGACCACTCACTCGACTAACCCGGAAGCAAGTCAAGTTTGAGTGGAATGACAAGTGTGAGGCTAGTTTCCAAGAGTCAAGAAACGACTTACTACGAGATCCAGTCTTAGCCCTTCCAAAGGGAACGAAAAACTTTGTCGTCTGGTGACGCATCAAAGGAAGGACTAGGAGCGTGACTCATGCAAGAAGGAAAGGTCATTGCTTACGCATCACGGAAACTCAAACCGTATGAAGCCAATTACCCAACGCATGACTTGGAATTGGCAGCAATAGTGTTCGCGTTGAAGAAATGGAGACACTATCTCTACGAGCAACATTCACGGTTTACCACGGATCATAAGAGCCTAAAGTATCTATTCTCTCGGAAGAACTCAATTTGAGGCAACGAGAGATGGATGGAGTTAATAGAAGATTATCACTTTGATATTCAATACCATCCCGGAAATCTAACGTAGTAGCGACGCCTGAGCGAGAAAGGCAAGTTTAGCTAGACTAATGATTCGAGAGTGGAGATCATTAGAAGAATTGAGCACTTGGAATCCGACGAGAACCAATTACTCGAATCTCATGTGCTAATATTTCGATTAAACCCGATCTTCTAAACGAGATCAAAGTAACACAGGATTGACGTGCAACTTCAAAAACTAAAAGAGAAGATACTCAAAGGAGAGAGATCGAATTCTCGGTACAAGAAGATGGGATCATCGGTTTGAGAATAGAATTTATGTCATCAATGATGAGCAACTTAGAAAGAATCCTCTCGAAGCACATCGTTCGAGATACACTATACATCCCGAGGAAACAAGATGTATAAGGACTTGAAACAAGATTCGGTGGGCAAACATGAAGAACCAGGTAGCGAGAGTTCGTTGCGAGATGTTTGACTTGTCAACGAGTAAAAGCCGAACACCAATGACCATCTCGGTTTATTACAACCGTTGAGAATTCCCGAGGAATGGGAACACATAACGATGGACTTCGTGACGGATCTACCAAGAACCAGGGCAGAGGCGATGATGCTATTTGGGTAGTCGAGACCGACTCACGAAATCAAGCACATTTCTTACCCATGAAGAAAACCGAAACTTACTTGCGAAACTTGCAAATTTACATCCGAAAGATCATCCGATCGCATGGAGTGCCACGACATAGTGTCGACGAGACCCGAGGTTTGTCTCCGTTAAAAATGCTTACATGAGGAATTGGGTACCTCGCTAAGCTTCAAGACAAAGAAGACATCCGCAAAACCGATGGCGATCCTGAGCGGACGATTGAGACCACTGGAAGACATGTTGCGAGCCTCGCACATTGGATTTCCAAGGAAGTTGGGATTCGCACTTACCATTGGCCGAGTTCGCTTATAATAACGATTATCGTGCCACGATTGGGATGGCACCCTACGAAGCTTTGTATGGACGAAAGTGTAGATCCCCTCTACACTTTGGGAGATTGATGACCAATGGACTCCGGAGGAAACGGAAGTCACCTTCGATTCCAAAGGTCGACTTAGTTCGGGAGGCCATGGAGAAGGTCAAGTTGATCAAGGAGCGGATCCGTGCAGCTCGGAGCCGCCAAAAGAGTTACGCGGACAAGAGGAGAAAAGACTTGGAATTTGAAGCCGAGATGAGGTATTTCTCGGACTCTTGCCACGAAAGGGATTGATCAATCCAAGAAAAGGGGGCAAATTGAGTCCGAGATATATTGGACCTTACAAAATTTTGCGAGAGGATCGGAAAGTTGGCCTTTCTGACTTGATTCGCCAAGGCACAAGAGATGCGGGAATGCACGATGTATTCCATGTGTCGAGATTGAAAAAGTATCAACCGATCCTGAGCATATCATCACTCGTGATGCTCCTCCTCTAATGGAGAATTTATCTTACACCGAGAACCAATCGAATCATTGACCAGCCAGATACGCGGTTGCGTAGAGAGATTCCAATGGTTAAAGTTGTATGGCGGAACCACAACCGAGACTAAGACGCAACATGGGAAATGGAAGAAGACATGAGGAATCAATATCCGTTGTTACGAAGAGAATTTGGGGACCAAATTCTTTTAAGGAGGGGAGAATGTGAAGCCCTCGATTTTTATTCGAACATGTACTTATATCACGTATCGTCTTTGTACTATTTGACAATTCTACGCCGCTTTGACGGGTAAATATTAATGATAACTATATTTCGTCTTTAAATTTCCTTATTTACTTCTTGTGATCATAATCATTTATTAATTTTAATTCGCATTTATGACCACTTGATTGATCATCATTTATGTTATTTATGCGTCTCATTAGTCACCTTAGAATTTCTCGGAGACTATTTATTTTAGAGATTTATACCTTATAGGATTAAGAATTCGATTTAGATTAAGTGATCATGAGACTTATAAGTGATCAAGAAATCACTAATTAATTTGGAGATTGATATTATTCACCTATTATCATCAATTTTGGGACATAAAACAAAATATGGCAAATACCACTAATACCCTTAGGTGGACGGTCATGAGGTGAATTTTGGTGTAGAAATATCTCCCAACTCTTGTACATGTACACCTTGTGTATTCATCTTGTGTATTTTTACACCATTAATTCAAATCTTATACACAATATCTTATACACCAATTCTTTATTATTAAATCATCCAACATGTTGGAGGCTTCCCAACACCCCATGCCAACATTCCTCTCTATCCTTGCAATGGCATCCTCCCATGCAAGACCTCATCTTGACCAAGGTCCTTGTCCTCATGCAAGCTACACCTTTCAAGCCATAGAACAAAACAAAATTTTGTCCCCCCCCCACCCCATGTGGACGGCCAAGAGGCCTAGTTGGGCAAGAAATTTGTCCAAGTTTCATTCATCACTTCATTTCACCAACATTCATCTCTTCAAGCCTTGAATCTTCTTACCTCTCTCTAAAAATCCTCCTATCTCTCTCTACAATTTTCTTCTCTTCTCTTAAACACTTAGTAAAAATTCAAGAACTTTTCTTCTACTCCATCACAAAAAATTAACACCTCACTACACAAGGTAAGAAATTTTGTTCCTCTTCTTTGTCTTGGTATCATCTAGCTATCTCCTCTCACTTACTAATGTAAGTTTGGATTTTTATTTTTGAGGTTTACATAGAAGACTTGGAAGATACTAAGAGTCTCACCATCACCTTGAAGAGGACTTCTAGACTTGAAGAAATTTGAAGAATTTGGACAATAAGGTAAGAAATGGGATTTTCGGTACCTTCTTCTTCTCCCTATTAATCTCGAATTTTAACACCAAAATTATCATTTTGAGGTGATTAGGGGCTGACCTTGGAGCTTTGTTTAAGTGGTGATCAAGTTCTTAAGAGACCATCAATTTTTGACTACAACTTTCAACTACACAAGGTAAGTGTGGTACATTTGGCCTATTCTTTCTCTTTTTCCCTCCTTGGTTCAAATCTTCATTTTTCTAACTCAAAAATCCTTGTATTATTGGACTTAGGGGCTGCCTCAAGTGAGGATTAAAATCCTCAAGGTCTTGTGACACCACTTTACACCATCAACCGAACAAACAAGGTGGGTGGAAAAATCCTTTCAACTTCTAGGTGTTTTAATTCAAAAAATGCATGTAGTATTTTGTTATTGAGCATTTGAGATATATATTATGTATTGCATGCTATTTTCTTGTATCAATTTGAAAAATTTCTCAAGTGTTGCTAAAAATGCGATTTACCGAAAATTAGGACATACGTGTACACTTTATTGTCATATTTGATAAATCCTTGTATGAGATGGATATGTATGTTTATGACTCTTGAAATCTATGTTTGTATGGCCTATAACCTGGACAAGTCGAGCATAATTGATTTAATTTCGATTTTTGGACTTAAAATGCAAAAATGGAAAGTTGGTGGACTTAAGTGCAAGAAAATAAAAGTTAAGGGACCTCTCTGCAAATTTCGATTTTGGGACTGTACTCAGGTTCAAAAATGATGTTTTGACATTTTAATAAAGTCTTAAGAGTTTTTAGATAAATAAAATCAACCCTTAAAAGCCCAAGGACTAGATTGTAAAATTTTAGAAGTTCAAGGGCTATTTTGCAAATTTCGAAACTGTACCAGACCCTAAATTTATAAATTGAATTTTTAACTCTTAAGGGACTGGAAATAACATATTTTAAGTGTATTCAAAAAATCCAAGTGTTTAGAGCTTGGAAAGTAATTTTATAAAACTTGAGGGACCAAATTGTAAAAGATTAAAATTGAGGACCCAAATGAAATTTCCAGGACTTATACAGCCCATGTACCTGGAAATACTAATTTACCCATAACATAATTATATTTTGGACCCAAGGTTCAAATTTCATAACAATTGGACCCCTAAAAGCCTTAAAGGCAATTATTTCAAAATGGGACAAAAATGAGATTTTCAAAAGTTGAGGGACCTATACTTATGACGTTTTAAAACTGTTTTTGCCCCAATATCCCACTAACCTTAGTGACATTTTCCAACTGGAATCACATTATAAGCCCTTCCGGTTTGTGAGTTCCGATTATTTTAAACATAGGGCCGAAATGACAATTTTAACAATTTTGGGGCCAATGTGAGAATTTTATAAAAACTCGACCTCAAAACTTTAAAACCTAAATCTCTGAACAATTTGGAGAATTTAGGAACTGACCTCATAATTTTTCAAGGTCGGGATATTTATTTATTCAATTTTTAACCCCAAAAGTATTAGTTTTTACAAACGGGGCTAATTGTAAATTTTATTTTTATAAGGACCTAACTCAAATTATTTTCTCTTAAAGAAACAACCCTGGACTCTCTTACTTTAATATTTAATTAAAATATTTTAATTTCTCAAAAACCCTTGACTTATCGGATCGCCTTGACCGACATTAATACCCGATCGCGGCGACTTCCTCGTCTTGCGATTTGAATCTATAACGGGCCTTATGTTCCACCTAATCGTTCAAGATATCGAAGATTGCCTATCCTCCCGATAATCATCTTCATCCAATAACTCCACCAACGCCATAATTACCTTACGCAAATTTTTCAAAGCTTTTCATGAATCGCTTCCCGAATCAATAATACTCATCGCCTGGTTGACTACATGAACTCGTGTTTACTTTCCTGCTGAGTCAACTTGGTGTGTCGAGCTCACAAATCGGAATGGATACGCCGGGGATGGAACCGGCAGCTCGGCCGCTATTCCACTCTTCCTTCCCCATCGTCCTAATCCCGCAAATCGAGGGACGGAGTTTGTCGAAGGAAGCGGGTCGTAGTACTTGAGGTATAATCATGATTATGACAAATCCGAGCCTTGCTAGCTCCACCGTGGATTTTGTCTTTGCCTGCGAGCGATAAGGTGACAGTTGACCATCTTGCTCGGGAGTTACAAGGAAGAACGAAGGAATCGCTGTCGATCCACACGATTCCGAGTTAATCGGACCCGCTTGGTTGGCGCTACAAACCATGACGCAACCGCTACTTGTATTGCATAGGTTGGCGCTACAAACCGTGACGCAACCGCTTACTTGTCTTGCATAGGATTGGCGTTACAAACCAAACGCAATCCTCACGCTTTGCTTGCACCATAGTGCCCGCTTGACCATGAATCGTTTTCTTAAATTGTATAAGTATATTACTTAATATATTTATCACGACGCTTGTGAACTGTGTGTGAAATCATACATCATCTCTCATGCGTTTTCATACAACTAAGTTTCTCGCATTCACTAATTATATCGCCACACTTACACACGATCACCCCATCCACCGAGATTTCTGTCTCATTCCCTCCCGTTTTCTAACCTTTAGATGAAGAGTACGGGCTCAAGACACCGAACCTCTGATTGAATCCCTATCGATGGTGTGGAGCGACATTCCCTTTTCTTTTATTTATTGTTGGACTCCTTCATTTTATTTCTGTTTGGTACTGTAAGTTAATTAAGATGATCTTTTGGGTTGTATTCGGATCTTTGCCGGACCTTAAGTTGTAATTTGTACTCGTGGTTATTTTAAATTCATTTGCATTAGACTCTATTTCACTTGGAGTTTTGTATCTTGGTTTCGATTGATTTAATTCTGCTTAAGTGATTGATCGTTGTCGCGTCACGTTTGGGGCGTGATGCTTTGTATGGTATCGAGCTCGGCTAGTAAGATGGAAACTTACACCGAGCCAACCCGTGATAGGACCCCGGATTGTGTTGGGTAGATACCGTGACTTGACTAATTAAGTTGTGAAATCGATTTCAAAATGGCATAGAACCATATTATTGATGTTTAGGTTAAGCTAAAATTTATACTTGGAGAATCCATAGTCATATTTGATTTGACTTAGTTGACTTTGATGACTTTCCTTAGTCATTCTTTCCTTGTTCTCCTTATCTTTCCTTTGCATCCGTCTAATCCACCTCGGTTTTGTTTGACAGGATGGAGCCGTAACCCCAACCTGGTGGGACGTGATCGGCTCGTTTTGACGGGATCATTATAGGGCCTTAGAACTTCATTGGCGCCAGGTATTCCTTCGGCCGACTCCAGCTTACCAGGAACGACAATGCACACGTGAACTAGGACACCTTCGACAAAGAGTCAAGAGGAGAAGAACAACCTTACTCTCCTCGTTAAAGATCGCGAGGACACCATCCGCGCCGCGAGGATCGATTCACCGATCCAGAACGCTGGATAATACTCGCGAGAGGTGGAACGTGCGAGGAGGTCACACAAAGTGGAGAATGGAGGCGCACGCGTCAAGAGACACCATAGACGCCATGAGAGACCATCAACAAACAAATGCGGATAATCGAGGAACTTACGCATGCCTTAACCCGGGGATGCGGCTCGAGGAGGTGCCTTAGCCAATGCGCGCACCATTGCCACCGCCGAAAGTGACCAATGCCCGACCTTGAGGTCGATAATGAAGAGGATCCCGAGGAGGATCTCAAGAAGACTCAAGAGGATCCCGATGAGGATCCAATGGAAGATGTAGAGCCCGAGGCGCTTGAAGCCGCCCACTCAAGATGCTCCGGACTAGAACAAAGGCCAAATTTCGCCAATCGGCTAAATCGAGGTGCTACCTCGGCCGATCAAGTTCCGATTCGGACGAGGCCGCTAGTGATGATGACGCACGACCTCACCGATTAGATAGCTTTTGTAATAGGTAGTATCGCGCTTATTGCCTTTCTCGTTGTATTTTGCTTTTTGTTGTACCATGATTTCGGATTTACCATTGATTCTCGTATTTGTGTTGTATGAACTCATTTGGATGTATTCAAATTTTCACATTAATGGATATATCCTTTTACTTATTCTATGTCTTGTGCACTTGTGTGGATCTCCTTGCGATATAACTTGTGTTACGCGAATATTTATTGGAATCATTCATTTTGTATTGTAGCTAAGCTTGATTCATGGTCGAAATCGGACGCGGAGACCCGCCGTATACCCCAAAGAACGAGGATGCGCAGGGATCGGGCACCCTCCCCGACTGCCACCACCTCCTCCGCCAATCGCAGGAGATAACCTAATGCAATAGCCTTGCAGCAGATATTAGTTTTCATGAGGCAACAAGCGGAGCCTCGTCGGCCCCAACCATGAACCTACTCGAGACGAATGACCGCACCTTGGAGCGGTTTTACGATTCGACCCCCGACTTTCTTAGGGGAACCGGATGACGTGAAAGCGAGAAGAATGGATCGGGAAACGGAGAATATCTTCAATGCTCTCCAATACTCCGGGAACAAAAGGTTACGCTCGCCGTGTTCGACTAGAATCACCGCCGAGATTCGTGGAGAACAGTTGAGAGAAAGTGGGAACAGGATCAAATAGATAGGACATGGGAAAATTTCTGCTGAATTCAATGAGCAATACATACCCCAAGTCGTGAAGGAGGCACGCCTACGGATGAATTCCATAAGTTGAGACAGGGAACATGTCTGTGGGCCCAAGATGAGTCAATTCCATCTCATATCCAAATATGCCCCAGAACAATCAAGACGGAAGAGGACAAATTGTATAAGTTCACACGGGACAAACCGAACTCCAAATAGCTTTTTGGGATCGTTGAAATAACAACATACTCGGCAGAAAGCAGAACCCTCCGCATTAGTCGGGACTTAACCGCATTGGTCGATTCACTGAATAGGCCATCGAACAATCTCAAAAGGACAAAGAGCTGGGACAACCATCAAGGCCGCTGTTAAAATTGAAAGGGGCCGATTATTAAGACGAAAAAAGGGAAAGGACCGACATGGGGAAAACCGGAAAGATGTACACATTGCCAAAAATCGGGACATACCGCCAATGATCACGTAAACAGGAAGGTGTTTACTGCTTGTGGTAGTAATCAACATCACCGTGGTAGTAATCCACTTTCCAAGATAATAAAATCATTATTACACATTTTTCCATAAATTTCACTATTCATCTACTCACATAGTTTTAACTATCAGTCATTTTTAATCGTATTTTTATTATTTCTATATCACATCATCTTTCATCATCACATTTTCATTTCATATCCATTCACATTTCCCAAAAAGTTTTTATTCTCGCTAACAAAATTTTCAAATTATTCTCTATCGAAAAGAAAATTCAAAATAAAAATATATCCAATTGCAACCTTCCATTTTTGTACTCTCGCAGTATTTTTTTACTCCTAAGATGCGATTGTTCACGAGAATGTTTAGAAAATACACTATTCAATCACTAATCACATCTACTCATTAAAAAAAGTATTAAATCAACTATAATTATTACATATTTTATCACAAATTCCATTACTAACTCCCAAACTTCAAATCATCAATCACATATAATTATTATTTTACTATTTTAATATATTATAAATTTTTATCATTATATTTCCATTATTCAATCACAATTATCAATATTTATCTTACCCGTAGTATTTTTTAAGTCATTATTCTCTACCAGGAGAAAAGAACTCAAAATGCAAAGATATTAAATTCCCCTTCGAGTCATAGATTCCTAGCATAACTCCGGAAGCAGAATCTCATTTGAGTCTCAGATTCATAAACCATAGAATAAAAACCTACAAAAATCTCATTTTATATAGAGAGTAACATTTTTTTTTGACAAGAGAGAGTAACGTTTTTTTTTTGACAGAAATATTTTTTTATTAAATCAAAACATTAGCAAACAAAGCATCAATGATACATAGAGGTGGAGAAGTCCACACCGATAGACTAACAAAAGAGAAAGACTCTTTCGCTAATAGATGAGCAACCATATTTTCTTGTCGCCTAAAAAAACCAACGAGAAATCCGGTTCACTATTCAACATAAAACGACACTCTTGCAGTATAGTGTCAAATTCAAAATCTCCTACAAGGACGAATACAAACTTTCAACAACACACCGTGCATCCATCTCAATCACAACTTTACGAAATTCTAAGCTACAAATCCATGAAAGTGCTTCGCATACTCCTATAGCTTCAGCCTCACGAACCTTGTAAAGCCCCATACATCTGATTGTTCTAGCTGCCAAGAATTCTCCCAAGTCATTTTTCAAAATCAAACCAATACCCGTCATATTTAAATTGTGTAGGTCCCAGGGGTGTGGTGTAAGGTTTAGAAGGAGGATTGAATAAACCTTACCAAATTTTTAATTTTAGTCTTTTAAAATTTTTCAACAGAGTTGACTCAAATCACCAATGTGTCCTTGGGGGACGACCAAGTTGGCTATATTCACTAAGTTACCCACTCAATGCACTTTCGATAGAGTCATAGTATAACTTCGGTTGCTTAAGCTAATACTTAACTTAGTTGATTTGGTTTTTAACAACGGAAGACTTAACACTATTTGATTGATTTAAAGTTTGTTCTTAACACTTGTTTTAGCACGTGTTATTTATCAGTTGGATAGCAGATTTAATAAACAACAGATTTAGAAAATATATGCAGAAATATAAGTTTTGAAAGTAAATTGACACAAGTAATTTTTATAGTGGTTCGAGGATGTGGTAATTCCTCTAGTCCACTCTTCTCCAACTCCTGGAGGAATCCACTAAGTAACAGATCGGGTTACAAAGTAGTTAACGATCTCAAACACCTTGATCACACATTGGCTTCTCCAAATGACTCATCTTCTTCACGAGACAGTTGCATTGCTACTTGACTCACTTTCAAGTCATTGGATTTGTTCACACAAACCCTCCAAAGAAACTTGAATCTACTAGTTCGACCTTGAACCTTCTACAACTCCTTCAACTTGGAGAGTAGACCTCTTTTTGTTCTTCAAATGTTTCCTCTTTAATCAAGTTGAAGTTGTCTTTCCTTCACAGTGTGTGTTGGATCGAGTTTCTTCGAGTTTTAGGCTTGAGGAATATCTTGATAAGCTTTGAGAATATTGCAGGTTAATTGCTTGCTCGATGAATGCTTGTTCGTGCTAGGTTCAGGTAACCTTTTCTCAAATGCTTCCTCAATCTTTTATAGTGCACATTTGAAATTTGTCCGTTGAAGATATAGGCCAATTTCAAATGACACTTCTTGTTCGTTGCCTTATCTTTTCTTGGTCTGCAACACTTGTGATGTTAACCCTTCCTCGTATTAAATGGCTTCGCAGCTTTACAGGTTCCGAAACAAGTTGCAGTGTTTCTCATTGGCTTATTCCTTTTACATATTTCTCCAAATACTTTAAGACCTGGCAGCTTTGACATGTTACTATATCGGGTAATATTCTTGGCTTTCTTCCAACGAGTCAATGTCAGTTGTCTCAACTTGACTGCTGTCTTTACCCCTTGTGACTTGAGTCTTCTCCAATCATAAGATTGACTCAACTATCACTTCAACTGTTAGACTTGGCTCCTTTCATTGACTTGATGACACTTCACACAACAGAGTTGTTCCTCGACTCTCTTTCAATCGAGTCCTTGTCTTCCTTCATGGCCATACTCACCGACACATAGCGAGTCTTCACTCTAATCGTAGTTGACTTCTTGCAATCTTGACTTAGCCGACTTCACTCACTCTTTCCATCTATCTATTATAATACAGAATTACAAGGAAAATGGGGTGCCAACTTTCTAGTCTAAGTTTTACATGGTATCATCAAAATCTAACAAATAAATTTCCTAACAATTTCCCCTTTTTTGATGATGCCAAAACTTAAAACAAACAAAATAAGTAAACAAAAACACAAGCAAAAAAGAATAAAGAATGTATGCTTTTGAATAATCAATTTTATTGATCATAGCATTCTTGTCCTTTACAAAGTCATTTTACTGACAAATGTGAGCTATATACAAGTACAACTTTTCAACGTGTATCTAAGCTAAGTTACAAGGAGAATGAACATTACAAGGAAATTCTTTCAGAGTTATATTACAGAAAACTTACAGTTATGTATTTACAACAAAATAAAATACATGAAGGGGTTCGCAATTGTCTTCAACGCCTAGGCTGCTTTCTTCTTCTCTCTTTGTTCATCAGCTCTCTTCCTATCATCCTCAGGTCTTCTCATCTTCCTTTCTTCTTCTTCCTTCTTCTTCTTCTCGTAGGCTCGCTTAGCAAACAGGTCATCCCTTTGTCAGTTTCTCTCATCCCATTTGCGATTCACCCTTTCATTCTCTTCCTCTTGCCTCTTATTAGCTTCAAAGAACCTTGCGTGCAACTTCCATGTTAGCAAGGTGATTGAATCCACCTGAGTATACGAGTCCCTTCTTTTGTGGATCGACATACTTAACATCTTCTCGGTCTTGGCCGTTGTTGATCGCTTCTCCCATCGCCACCATGTCTACCCCTTGTTGACTCGACTTCCTTCCTCCTCGGGAGTATATTGTCTTGAGCATTTGACTTTCCGGTAGAGTGATCGCTGAACATGATCCGCTTATCGGTCGACTTGCACAACTCGTTCCTTCTCCCTATACAAATCCCATGCTTGAGGCAGAGTCATATCTTTAAAATAACCTTCTCGGTTCTGTAGTCCGGAACAAGGTATGAGAATTAGTTCAAAGGCCAACCCACCGAATGTCATTGGCACAAAATGGGTTTTCAAAACAAGATGAATGAGGAAGGATATATTGTAAAAACAAAGCAAGATTGGTAGCCAAATGATATTGCCAAGAGGACGATAGAGATTTTGATGAAACATTTGCTCTTGTTGCAAGATTGGAAACAATAAGGATGTTTCTTGCCTATGTTGCACATAAGAACTTCATTGTGTATCAAATGGATGTAAAGAGTGCATTTTTGAATGGAATGTTAGAGGAAGAAGTCTATGTTGAACAACCTCCAGGTTTTGAGCAACAAGAAAGCACTATATGGATTAAAACAAGCACCAAGAGCATGGTATGACACATTGTCTCAATTTCTAATTAACAATGGATTCACCAAAGGCAAGGTTGATAGAACACTCTGAATTCAAGATGGAGAGAAATTATTGCTTGTACAAATATATGTGGATGACATCATCTTTGGATCCACAAACAAAGAGTGTGTGACAAGTTCTCAAACCTCATGCAAGGCAAATTTGAGATGAGCATGATAGGAGAGATGACTTTCTTCCTAGGACTTCAAGTCAAGCAATTGAAGGATGGAACTTTCATAAGCCAAACCAAGTACACGGAGAGATTTGATGAAGAAATTTGGTATGGAAGAGAAGTCTTCTGAAAATTCCAATGAATACATCACCAAGATGGACATGGATGCGGATGGCAAAGTTGTCGATCAAACTAGATATAGAGCCCTCATTATATCAACGCTCTATCTAACAAAGAAAGAGGCGGACATCACCTTTGCAAAGAGGTGTATGTGCGATTTCAATCTGCACCAAAAGAGAGTCACATGACTGCAGCTAAGAGAATCCTAAGATATTTAAAAGGATGCCAGGAAGTCGGCTTATGGTATCCAAAAGAAGGAGGATTCAAGCTGGTTGGTCGCTCGCCGACTACTATCTTTGGATGTAGAGTTGACAGGAAGAGTACCTCAAGTACATGTCAAATGCTTGGAAATAGATCGGTTTCTTGGTTCAGCAAGAAACAAAATTCAATAGCTACATCCATAGCTGAAGCAGAATACATAGCTGCGGGCAGCTGTTGTGCCCAAGTCTTATGGATGAGACATCAGCTGAGAGATTATGATGTTGAAGAAAAAGAAATTCCAATTATGTGTGATAACACAAGTGCTATTGCAATCACTCAAAATCCAGTGTTGCATTCAAGAACAAAGCACATTGATGTCAGATATCATTTCATAAGAGATCATGTTGAAAAGAAAGACATCACCTTGGAATACATCTCAACTGACAAGCAGTTAGCTGATATATTCACAAAGCCTTTATGTGAATCAAGGTTTGAAGAACTCAAGAATGAGTTTGGGTTAATTGAGCTAAGTTAGAATCCTAAAAAGACTCAATCAGTAGAGACAAAAGATGAGCAATTGGAAAATAAGCAAGTTTCACATTTCAACTATGTGAAATAGCCCATCGAAGTCACCAGACGAGTTAGTCGAGTTAGGCAGAGTTACATCATGTGAAGAGAGGAGCAGAGTTGAGTCACTTTGGATATAAGTTGAATCATTTATGAGCTAAGTGACAAAAACACAGTCATTTTAATTAAGCGGGAATGTTTTTAAGGATGACGCCAACGTAATAATAATGATCACGATAAAAGAAAGATGCAGTCATTATATCCAAGTAAACCATATGATTGGATATAAATGTTGTTGTATTTAATGCGGGGAATTAAATGCGGTTTTGAAGCTCCAATCCTAGCCGTTGATCTCAATCAAAAAAATTCAAATTCCATACGACGTCCTTTCACGTCCCTTATATACAAAATTTCATCTTCTCTCTCCTCACGCAAACCCTTTCGTCTTAAGCAAAAGAAGTTCACTCTCTCTGCAACTGAGTTCAAACCCTAGTTCTTCAAGGTCAAGTTTCTAAAGTTCAAATCGGTAAAATCGTCTGAAAATGGCAGCAAACCATGATTTTGCTTTGTTATCTGAGAAGATCCACACCGATTCATTAGTAGGCTTCGCTGGTATGATCAAACAGGGCGTGGATGGTGCCCTTGTGAAGAAAATAGGCGAGAAGATAGAAAAGTCCTGTCTAAAGGACTTTTTGATGATTCGATTCACTCACACCTATCCGGGAAGAGGTAGCCATGTTCTATGTGAATACGGAGGTGCGGGATGATGAAATCCGTTCATTGGTCCACAAAGAAGGTCATAAAACTCACCGCAAAAGACCTTGCTGAGCACTATTTTTTGCCCGTTGAGGACTTGAAGGACATCGTTGAAAAGGATGTCGACTTAGCTGTTGCCTGGAAGGAGGTGGCCAAGCCAGAGTGTGCTGCAAAGGCTGTCTATATAGCCAAGAAGGAGTCTCTTAAGGAGGATTACCACAAACTTATGGACATCGTGTCCAAATGCGTGATATGAAATTTGAAAGCTTCAATCACCGCCCGCTGTCGAAGGCCAAGCCGGTCATGATGGCTGTGATAATGCAAGAAAAGAAGGTAAACTGGTTGAGTTCGTCTTCACCGGAATCTGTCAAAACGTCTTGAACAAGTCCTACAAGGAGGATGGGACATTCAGTTGCTCCCTAGGTTATGGCCTTGTTATTGGCCATCTGATGGAGGCAAAGGATGTTACACTCCGCCATGGAAAGCCCTTTCATGCCAACAAGAAGATGTTTAAAGCAAATCTTTCTGGAGCCCATAAGAAGGCTCATGCACGAAAGGTCGATCAGTGAGTGGGCAATCACCGACCCTACCACTACAAGAAATCATATATTTTATGACGAAATTTCATTCCACGAAATTGATTTTGTCACCATTTGTTCTTTAAGAATGACGAAATTGTAAAGTCGTCATTAATGCCTTTTTATATTGTGACGACCGCTACTTTTGTCATTATAACTATTCTATGTCGTCACTAATGTGTATTTTTGACGACATTAAAACTAAATTCGTCACATAAATGTTTGGAGGCAAAATTTCGGACCTACTTTATGGAGGGAATTCTTTGAAGACAAATGAATGGTAATTGATGACGATAGTTGATGTCAAATAAAAGTCCGTTTGGTGACAACTTGATACTTTTGTCACTAATCACATGAATATATTAGTGACGACAATATTTCGTCATTATTGAATTTTCTATTGTGACGACAACTACTTTAGTCATTATAACTCTTCTATGTCGTCATCAATTTATATTTTTGATGACATTAAAACTAAATTCGTCACACAAATATTTGGAGGGAAAATTTCGCACCTACTTTATGGAGAATTCTTTCAAGACAAATGAATGGTAATTGATGACGATATTTGATGTCAAAAAAAAGTCCGTTTGGTGACAACTTGATACTTTTGTCACTAATCACACGAATATATTAGTGACTACAATATTTCGTCATTATTGAATTTTCTATTGTGACGACCGCTACTTTTGTCATTATAACTCTTCCATGTCGTCACTAATGTGTATTTTTGACGACATTAAAACTAATTCATCACATAAATGTTTGGAGGCAAAATTTTGGACATACTTTATGGAGGGAATTCTTTCAGTGACAAATGAATGGTAATTGATGACGATATTTGATGTCAAAAAAAAGTCCTTTTGGTGACAACTTGATACTTTTGTCACTAATCACATGAATATATTAGTGACGACAATATTTCGTCATTATTGAATTTTCTATTGTGATGACAACTACTTTAGTCATTATAACTCTTCTATGTCGTCATCAATGTATATTTTTGATGACATTAAAATTAAATTCGTCACATAAATATTTGGAGGCAAAATTTCGCACCTACTTTATGGAGGGAATTCTTTCAGTGACAAATGAATGGTAATTGATGACGATATTTGATGTCAAAAAAAAGTCCGTTTGGTCAATAAAATGCGCCTTTCATGACGAATAACATTGTCGTAAATTAGATTCAACTGATGTCATATTAAATTCATTAAAGGACATCAAAATAATTTGTCACCTAAAAATAATCATTCATGACGATTCTTTTGTCACAGTTTGTATACATCTTGTGATGATATCTTTGTCACCATAAGGTCTTTTATGATGACGAATTGTTTCATCACCGCAATTCTATTTTTTGAGACGCTTACTATTTTCGTCCTTAAATGTATACTTTTTAATGACAAAACATGTCGTCACCACTAAAATTTATTAAGTGACGATGTATAAGTTGTGCATAAAAATTTCTCTACTATGACGCATTATTTTGTCATCAAATATACTCCTTTAGTGACAATAATAATCTTGTAACTATTGATAATACATTTCATGACGAAATATTTCAAATATAACAAAATTTGTTATTTAATAGTGACAATAAAAGATGTCATTAATTTTTGATAATTTGGGTAATTCGATAATATTTGTCATCAGTATTGCAATGTTTTGGTGATTTAAATAGAGTTTCATCATTTAAAGTTTAAATCTTAAATGACGAAATATAATATAATATGACAAAATATTGGCCATTTTATTTACAATTTATCCGTCACTAAACATGTTTAATATGGTGACGATCACCTTTATCGTCATCGAAGGTAAATATTTAGTGACAAAACATTAAGTGTCAATTATACCTTTTGCCACGAGCTACTATGATGAATGCTTTGCGACGCTCACATTTCGTCACCAAATGATTTTAGTGACGAAAAATTATATATAGGTGACGAATTTTATCGTCATATTTTGTCAATTTTCTTGTAGTGAATGGAAACCACCTAATTATTTGGTCAAAATTGGGTCTTTACCAAACCTCAATTCCAACAATCCCCCACATGAATGAAATTAATGCATGCGTGTATGCAGATTCACTTGAAAGTCTCGGTGAATCGTTATTGCATCAGGATAGTAGCTTGTGGCTTTGAACCTTCCTTAGTAAAATATTATCGGATTTACTAGCTGCTTAGTGACGTGATGTCTTGAACTACTCAACCGTTTGTGTAAACCGAGACAACAAGATTTCTACACAATAACAACTCTAACACTTGTTGTTCTCACGTTGTGTCCATTTCGCCCTGGACCATATCTTAGATTCATAAGTGTTTCTTTGAAGCGGCCATTACTTCTCACTTATATAGGTGATCTCTTATTGAAGAGTATCCCCGCCATACTCCACCTTTCAAGATAGGAACCATTAAAAGTCTTAAACTTAACCTCACCACATTGAGCGGGTTTTCATTTACTTGGATGTTTCGAGAATGAGCTAACACATTTTCCAAGTGTTCAAAGAGAACATTCATAACTTAGTTGTCCCATTGAACCAAAGTCTTGGGATCTCCAATTCACAAGGTTGGGTTACCGCTATGAACATTCTTTAAGTTGTGGATTTTAAACCTATTCCCTTAACAGTTGATCTCGATTTATGCTTTCGTAAGCGGATCCGCAAAGTTTTCCTTTGACTTCACGTAGTCAACCGAAATAACCTCATTCAAATCAACTGCTAATGGTATTGTGTCTCCAACGTATATGTCTAGACTTACCATTATACATACTACTTTGTGCCCTTCCAATTGCCGATTGACTATCACAAAGTATCATCACATCGCATACGAGGCTTATTCCAACAAGGAATATCCTCTAAGAATTTTCTAAGCCATTATGCTTCTTCTCCACTTTTATCTAAAGCAATGAACTCGGATTCCATAGTGGATCGAGCTATGCACGCTTGCTTAGAAGACTTCCACGACACCGCTCCTCCACCTCTTTGTGAAAACATATCCACTCGTGGACTTGGAGTCTTTTGTGTCCGATATCCAATTGGCGTCACAATATCTTTCTAATACTCGCTGGATATCTCGTATAAAGTATTCCATAGTTCATGGTATACTTTAAATATCTAAGTACCCTTGTCACGGCTTTCCGGTGATCCGCATCAGGGTTACTTGTGAACCTACTTAGTTTACTCACCAATATAAAATGTCCGGGCGTGTACAATTCGTTAAGTACATCAAACCGCCAAATTACCCTTGCATATTCCAAATTTGAGAAACCGGTTCTCCTCTATTCTTGGCCAAGTGTAAACTTAGATCTACTGATGTCTTAGGCGAGGACTATCAAAAGCATTGAACTTTCTAAGTATGCTTTTCGACATAATGGAATTGTGACAAGACAATTCCATCTGAAGTTCTAGAGATTTTAATCCCTAATATAACATCAGATACTCCCATATCTTTCATGTTAAAGTTCTTCTTTAACATGTTCTTAGTATTCATGATTAAATCATGACTACTATCCATAATCAATATATCATCTACATAAGGCATACTATGACGTAATCATTTGTAGTACCTTTAATGTAGACACACTTGTCACATTCATTAGTCTTGAAACCGTTTGACTTCATAGTCGAGTCAAACTTTTCATGCCATTGCTTAGGTGCTTGTTTTAGTCCATAAAGTGACTTAACAAGTTTACACACCTTTCGCTCTTGATGGGTACAACGTGCCCTCGGGTTGATACATATAGATCTTCTCTTCAAGCTTGCCATTCAAGAAGCGCATCTTAACGTCCATTTGATATATCTCAAGATTATGCAAAGTCAGCAATAGCAATGAGAACACGAATGGACGTAATCCTCATGACAGAGAATATGTATCGAAGAAGTCATATCCTCCTTTTGTCTAAAACCTTTAGCTACCAAACGGGCTTTATACTTGTCAATAGATCCATCTCGCTTTATACTTCCTTTTAAGGATCCACTTGCATCCCAAAGGTTTGCAACCCGTGGGAGATCAACTAACTCCCAAGTGTGATTTTGCATGATGAAATATATGTCATTATTATAGCTTCTTTCCGAGAGGAGCTTACTAGACAATGCTTCTTGAATAGTTAAGGTTCATTTTCTAACATATAAGTTAGAAAATCGGACCAAAAGACTTAGCTACTTTTGTCCTTTTATCGTCTTGGTTTCTCTTCATCATCACTTTGAGGTAACCTTGCGCTTTCATAAGTTCGTTTACTCAAACTTTCTTATTTCTCGTTCTTTGTTCGGAAAGATATTCTCAAAGAATACAACATTCCTTGATTCAATGATCATACCTTCATTTATATCGTGAATTGCTGACTTGTGCACTAAAAAGCGATATGCACTACTATTGTTAGCATATCCAATGAAAGCACAATCGATCGTCTTCGGACCGATTCTAACTTGTTTCGACTTGGGTACTTCGACTTTAGCCAAACACTCCCACACTTTGAGGTATTTATATGACGGTTTATTTCCTTCCATAACTCATATGGAGTTTTATTTTTACCTTTGTGTGGGATCTTATTAAGAATGCGGTTTGCGAGAAAGTATGGCTTCCCCTACAAGTTTTCGAGTAAGCGAACTTATCAACATTGCATTCATCATCTCCTTAAGAGTATGATTTTTGTGTTCTCGCAACTCCATTTGATTGAGGTGAGTAGGAGCATCGTTTGATGAATTATACCCACTTCCGAGCAAAATTCCTCAAATGGAGCAACATACTCTCCGCCTCTATCACTTGAATCATCTTAATTTTCCAATTAAGCTGATTTTCAACTTCATTCTTATAAGTTTTAAAAGCTACTAAAGCTTCATCTTTGCTTTTCAAAAGATTCACATAGCAATATCTTGTGCAATCGTATATAAAGCGTTATCAAATACTTTCCCCACCTCGAGTTTGCACAAGTTTTAAATCACATACATCTGTATGAATTAACTCGAGTGGTTTGGTACTTCTAGTTACCGAATGAAACGGTGATTTGGCCAACTTTGCTTCAACACAAATTTCGCATTTGTCTTGTGAATCAGTTTTAAACATAGGTATTAATTCCAGATTCACTAACCTTTAAATTGTGTTGAAGTTTACGTGTCCTAATCTATCATGCCATAAATTAGAACAATCCAACAAGTAAACAGAAGTAACGTTTTTATTCTTCGCCTCTTGGCGGAAAACAAACATTACAGACATCTGAAACAGGCCCTTATCAAGGTAGCCCTTACAAAGAAACTGACTATTCTTGGTCATTACAAACTTGTCGGACTCAAACACTAGTCTAAACTCGGCCTTACTAAGCAAAGAACTGGAAACCAAATTCTTGCGGATGTCCGGGACATGCAGCACATCTTCAAGCGTAAGCTCCTTTCCGAAAGTCATCTTGAGCACAACCTTGCCAAGCCCCACGATGTTGAAAGTCGAAGAATTCCCCATGAAAAGCTTCCTTCCATTTATCGGGGTGTAGGAGGAGAACATCTCCTTATCGGCACAAATGTGACGAGTGGCCCCGTATCTATCCACCATTCCCTTGGGTTATCCACCATATTGGCTTCAAACACAACGGCGGTGAGATCGAGCTCCGACATGTCGATTGGAACTGACTTGTCCTCTGTCACATTGGTTTGTTGGTTGCCACCTTGATTGCCCTATTTAGGGTGTCGGCAATCCTTAGCCATGTGGTTCGATTTGCCACAGTTGTAGCAATTTCCTTTGAACTTTTTGGCTTTTCCTTTTTCTTTTTCCTCGGAGTGCTTGCGTTTCTTGCTAGTGCTCGATTCAAAGAAGATTGGCCTTAGCCTCTATTCTAAACTTCATCGGATTTCACCTCTGATTTTCGGTTGTCTTCTTTGATCCGAAGCCGAACAATCGAATCCTCAAGCCCCATCTCTTTTCGCTTGTGCTTGAGGTAATTTTTGAAATCCTTCCACAATGGCGGCAATTTCTCAATTATTACAGCCACTTGAAAGGATTCATTCAAAATCATCCCTTCAGACACTAAGCGTGAAGTATGATTTGAATCTCCTGAACTTGGCTGATCACCGTCTTGGTGTCAACCATCTTATACTCGAGAAATTTGCCAACAACAAATTTCTTTGTGCCGGTATCTTCCGTCTTGTACTACTTCTCCAAAGAATCCCAAAATTCCTTGGACGTCTTGAATGTGCTATAAACATTATAGAAGGTGTTGTCTAGCCCGTTCAACACGTAGTTGCGACACAGAAAATCGCTGTTATGCCAATCATCCACAGCGATTCTCCGGTTGTTGTCAATTTCTTCATCGCCTACGGAGGGGGGTCATCCTTTAGAAAACGGGACAACCCCAAGGTCGTCAAGTAAAACAACGCATCTTCTGTTGCCAACATTTGAAGTCGGCGTCGGAGAACTTGGGCGGCTTTTCGCCATGAGCAGAAGCAGCAGCCATCGGTGTGAATGAGATTGAAGCCATCGTCTTGTACAGAAATAGATCTTTCGTCTTGCGATTGTTAGGAAAAAGTGTATGGTTTCTGTTTTGAAAGAAAAATGGCTAAGTGTTTGAAGTGTATGGCTAAGTCGAGGCCTGAATTAAATTCAGTCTCCGCAAGACGAAAGACGCCCCGTATACAAAGTGCTTACGGTTTTGGCGTTCCTCTCTAAGATACAACGACTTTTCAATTTCGGTTTAGCAGCACTTGCAAAAACCGGAATCACATCGAACTCTAAGTATTTCTGACTTTCAAGCTTTTGAAGGAGGGAATATGTCAATATGCTCGAATGCAATATGACCGGTTAATTATCTGATGATTTCGTATGTTTTTTCAATCTGCAGGGGTCGAATTATATAGGCATCGGGTGCCCCGTATGGAAAGATTACGTCTTTTGGCTTGAAAAGACAGGTTTTGAACGAACAGACGCATATGTTCTCGCCCGGACTCGACGACGACGACCTGGCACACGGCCCGTCGCCCCCGTGCGTGGATGTGAACCAAAATGGGATGCGAACAGTCCGACGACGCACGACCCGACGCACGGGCCGTGCGTCCGCCCGAGCAACAAAAAATAATTAAATATTTATTTTAAAGGTTTTTGGTCCAAACGAATAAGGGCCTTGAAGCCCAAGTCGCCTCGAGCTCGGCTCGTGCTCGAGGCCCACGTCCCGCGACCCGAACCCGGCCGAGCCGGCGGCGCGCACGTGTGTGCTTTTGTACTAAACCCACAAGCATGTAGGTCCTCACCCTTTAAAAACTTGGGTGCCCCCAAGAGCCCAAACACATAAGTCCAACTTGGGATAAATATAGTATGCAAACTATGTCTTTTTTATCCTATGTGGGATGGAGCATTTCTCCTTCCCCACATTTTTCATTTTCCATACCATTTACTAAGTATTAAGTGGCTAACTTCTAGCATTAATTTTTCATTCTCCGGAATTGGTTTTGAAAAATTCCAAATGCTATTCTCATCTACTCTCTTAGTAGAATTTTTACAAATAATTTAATTCTATTTTTCACTAATAAAAACCACCTAATTATTTGGTCAAAATCGGGTCAACACCCATTTTACCAAACCTCAATTCCAACAATCTCTGGGTAGTTTTTGTAATTATCCCTATTCCTCATGAATATAAGAGTTCTGTTTTCAAGATTTCATATATTTTCAAAATGCGGAGTGTTTTAAATCCATGATTGAGGTGGAAGCATAATATTTGGGCTGGCTAAAGCACAGTCAAAATATAGCAATAATGATTTCTTGGAAGGAGAAGATAATTATGTGATTTAGAGTTATGTATTAACCAATCTTTCTGTGCAATTGATTATTAACATATTTATGTTATTCCTACCACAATGTTGATATAAGGTTAGATTTGTCCTCACGAGAAAGTTGAGAAACATAAAACATCACAAACTATAAGATTAGAAACTTGTTGCATCCTTGCTATAATTTTTGAGATGGAAGAGATTTGATGTTAAATGCAGCAAATGTGTTTCTTGGCTGTGTCACCTGTGATTATTCAAATAGCATTACTTTTTCTTCTTTTTCTCCTTGAGCATTCCCTTTTTTGTGTGTGTGTGTGTGTGTGTGTGTGTGTTCACAATTATGTTATTATTGATGTGCAAAATTTGGATTAAGAGGACTGGCTCTTTGAAATTTATTTAAAGAATGACCACCCTAAGTTTGTTTCCAATTTAGCAATGCAGTATCAACTGTTTAACTGTTTCAATTGATTAAACTTCTCAATCAAAGTCATTGGGTTCTTGCTCTTTAGTAAGTCTCTTACATTTCTGTTTGAAAAGATTATCTATCATAGACCAATTTATTAGATGCTCCTTATGTTATAGGTGCATTGTTTTTCATCATATTGCCTTTTTTGTTGTACGGGAAATTAATTGTAGTTCGGTTGGTTGAACAATTGTAACCCAAATTATGGGAAAATTACAATTTTGGTCCCCTAACTATAGAGAGATAGCAAATTGGTCCTGCTCAAATTTTATTTGGCAAAAACACCCTGTAACTCCTTTACCTTCTCAATTTGAGGACCATTTATGCCGGAAAATTGAATTTTGCCGGAAAATTAAATTAAGTGGGGATTTTGGGTTTCCTCCGGCCAATTTGTACATGCTCGATATATTTAATTTACATGGCACCTACGTGACCATGCCCAATTCAAGTGGCACTTGCCAAAGTAGAAAAATAAATTATTTTCAATTGTTAATATCTTATTTAATTCAAAATACTTAAATCAAAAATATATATAGTTCATTGATTAAATAAAAAAATTCTTTTTCTTTTTCCTTTTTGTTTTCCTTTTCTTTTCTCCATTTCTTCTTCGTTGTTCTTTCTTTACGGGTTTCTCCTTAATTCTGGTGAACCAAACAACACACCGCCACTCTATAACCAAGAAGACATTGAGGTGGTCCTTCATCGTTGCGATCACGTGGCTTTGTTCTCAACTTGTCTTTGGTGATTTCTAGCTAGGGTTTGAAATGGAGATTTAACAAAATACTTTTGAATTTGAAGAAGAACAATTTGATGGTTCTGTTGATTGAATTAGACAGAAACTGAGCAACACTAATGGGTTAGGTTTTGATGGCGACGGCTGTGACCGTGGTGGTTTGGAATAGGGAGGAGGAATGAACAGTTCCAAAGAAGAACGCAACGTAGAACAAAAGAAAAAATAAAAGAAAAAAAAAAGAAATATCTTTTTTTATTTGGTTAAATATTTTTTAATTAGCTAATATTGCAGTTTTACTCTTTTAAAAAATATTACAATTTTACTCTCTAATTTGTAATTGATTAGTTGATTAATTAAAAATTGAGTTATGATATGAATAATATTAACTAAATTTATTCATTTTCAAAAATCAATTTAAATTTGTTAAGTATTAAAAAGAGTTTTTTTAATATTATTGCCTATTTTATTTTATATTTAAATATATATTTTTTAATTTAATTTAAGTATTTTCAATTAAATAAGATATTATTAATTGAAAATAATTCATTTTTCCACCTTGGGCATGACCACTTAGGCGCCATGTCATTTAGATCTATCTAGTGTTTCCAAATTTGGCGGAGAAACCCAAAATCCCCAACTAATTTGATTTTCCTAAAAAAATTCAATTTTCCGCAAAACCAATCCAAAATTGAGAATACTTCAATAATATTGAACGAGACCAAATTGCTACTTTGCTCTATAGTTACAAGACCAAAATTGCAATTTCCCCCAAACTATTGACCTAAGATCAAATCCCACCAAATTTAGGAACTTGTACTTAAAAAATTTGCCTTTACTTGGGGATGTGATTAAAGTAATAATTTTGAGTTACATTTGAGATTCTTCAATAACTTGAAGGAATTTCTACTACTTTATAATAAGGGATAATTACAAAAACATTCCCTGAAATTTAGTCTAATCTATACTACTTATAAAAGTATGAATAACTTAAAAGGTTTCTTGAAATTTTTGATGTACCTATTATAACCCTAATGAGTATATGTGTTTAATAGTATGAGAAGAGGGTATAATTGAACTTGTCTTTTATATATAATTTAAATATAATTTCAAGTGTTCATTTATATACCAAATTCTTTTTCAATTACTAGAAGTATACTTTTTTGTCATAACTTTTTGTGCAATAAGAATATTTAAATAAAATTAAATTCATATTAAAATATATTTCAATAGCTTTCCAAACATACCTCATAAGCATATATATATAAATTTTATGATAAAATTATAACCATTCAAAGATGAATAAAATACACACTTGTATATTAATTTATTATAATTTATGAACAAATGATGTCTCTCCATTGTATTTTTAGAGAAACATAAAATGAATTTATATATGAAAAAAAGTTAACTTCAAGTGCTTTGATTGTAGATAAATAGTAATTGGTTTTAAGACATGCGAACTAAAAATCAACAAAGGACATTTTGGTATCTAAATTTTGCATTAATTCTTTAACTTTTTACATCCTAAATTAGACACATGATCAATTTTATTATTTTTTAATATACTCTATTTATCCTGTCGAGCATTTTCCTAGCATATTTTGCACTAACTAGAAAATAAATCTCACTTTTAAATAAGACTGAGAGTTAATTATGTTTTTCACGTGATATATATATATATATATATATATAGGAATTGGTTCAAATGAGACCAATCCCTTTAGGTTAGTCCATAAGATCACTTATGGACTCTTGATTTAAAATTTTGGATGTTGTAGATCATTTTAGTTAATTTAGGCTTATAACGGTATAATTGTACTTTTATATTTAATAAGTTTTGTTAATTGGACGGTTATTAGCTATTTTTAAGGAAACATAATCCTACCTTTTCAGTTACCCGATTTTTAGGGAGGAAAAATCACCAACTTCAAGCATTTTTTTCAAAATTGATACTTCTTTCCGCCATATTTGTGAATAGTCATTTTATTGTATACTTTGTTCAAAGGGACGTGTATACTTAGTCATGTTTTATTGTATATTTAGTTCAGTGGATTTGTATATTTGGTTCAGTGGAATCGTATTCTTAGTTATATAAGTAATTTAGTAAGTAGTTTAGTGAATTTGTATAATTGTACTTTTATATTTAATCAGTTTTGTTAATTGGATGGTTATTAGCTATTTTTAAGGAAACATAATCCTACCTTTTCAGTTACCGATTTTTAGGGAGGAAAAATCACCAACTTCAAGCGTTTTTTTCAAAATTGATACTTCTTTCCGCCATATTTGTGAATAGTCGTTTTATTGTATACTTAGTTCAGTGGATTTGTATACTTAGTCATGTTTTATTGTATATTTAGTTCAGTGGATTTGTATACTTGGTTCAGTGGAATCGTCTTCTTAGTTATATAAGTAGTTTAGTAAGTAGTTTAGTGAATTTGTATACTTAGTTCTGTGGATTTGTATATTTAGTTCAATGGATTTGTATACTTAGTTATATAAGTAATTCAAAGGAATTGTGTTTTTTAGTTCAAAGTGTAATTGTATACTTAGTTAAATGTTCCTATATACTTAGTAATATTTTAATGTATAGTTAGTTCAATGTAATTGTATACTTAGTAATATTTTAATGTACATGTAGGTTAGTGTAATTGTATACTTAGTTAATTATTTATGTATACTTAGTAATATTTTAATGTATAGTTAGTTTAGAGTAATTGTATACTTTTCATTAATTGTTGCATGATTCTCATTGCCATATTTGAATAATTTGCGGTTCGAATGGGAAGGAGAGAAAGGAAAGGTGAATCGCTTGATTATGGGGACGTGATCAATACAAGATCACGCCCCTAATTTTTAGGAAGCGGTTACTATATATAATTTGGTCGGATTCCTATTTTACCCCTATAATGTATATTTTCATATGAAAAGTCAGTATAGATTTATTTAGATCTTGGCCATTGATTTATGTTTTTGATGTTGTAGATTTGGTCCTATGGTCTTACCTAGAGCTAAAGACACAGCTTGAGACCTCTCCACTCTCTCCCCAAGAAGAAATCCAAGAAGAGAACTCGCATCGTCTAAGCTACTCCCGCCCAGGCAGCCCAAGACGAAGAAAGCACTGCTCCCCCAGCCAAGTCTAAAGCTCTCCCGCCCATGCAGCCCGAGACCCCGCCCCAAAGAATCGAAAGAGAGGAGGAACCCCAAATTCCTCCCATATCATGAAGAAGAAGAAGATCGCTAAGTCAAGAAAGGCAAAATGCCTCTAAGAAAGGAGAAAAGGCCTTCACTCTCGAATATCCTGCGGAGGTGGAACCTCAGATCCAGCTGGTTCCAACCAAAAGAAGGCGGTTGTACAAGCGTTCTGAGCTTGAGAAGACAACGAGTCCAAAGACCCACGGAGAAGAAAGCCGAGACACGATGCTTAGGAGAGTAGTCTCCGAAGTTATTGACGAGCTTGAGAAGATCATGATGTTAATCAAAGAGAGAACCGTTGAAGACCCAGTTGTGCGGCAAACAGTTGAGGACATGGAAGCATCTGAGACAACAGAACCTTTGAAAGAACAGGTTGTCTCACCTTCTAGGACAGACGCTGCTGAGTCTGAGGAGGAGCATGGCCCACTAGCCCCCATTCAGGAGATCGGAGAAGAAGGAAATGATGATGATGATGACTTAATCATGTATTCTTCCGTCTACCCAAACATCCAAAGAAGATTGAGGGAATGGAGGGCATGGAAGTTGGATCATTCAAGGCAGCAGTTCACTTGTCCTGAGTTCATCGAGGAGGAAGAAGAGCTTCTCCGATTCATTGGTCTTACAAATGTCCAATAAGCTCTAAATGAAGAAAACTGCTTGGACATACTCCGCATAATTAAGGAGGATGAGAAGGAGAAAGCTGAGGAGCAAGCCAGACCCTTGGAGAAATCCAAGATATGCGCACATAGTGGGACTCATGAGCATATCTATGAGTCCACTAACAGTGATGAAGACTTGGATCCAACTGTTGCAGTAGAGAAATCATAAATGCAGCAGGCTTTACAAGAATCCATATCCATGCACGAGCAAAGCTTATTAGAAGGTCCAGGAGAGTCCTCAAAAATCTCTCCCAGGACTGATCCTTTGGGAGTGGCACAGCTGATTGCGACGGACATAGCTGCAACCACATCCCCCGTGCATTCGACTGATGGCTCGCAGGAAATTGGCAATGAAGCTGGGAATTTGGGCACCCAAGCCAAGCCAAGCTCTAAAGAAGATGTTAACACACCTGCCCCTGTGGCTCAACACTCAGAGGGAACGGAAGCCGCGTCTCAGGAGCAGAGTGACCCCACTATCATTCACTCAGCTGGTGCGCCAGCTAAGGGGGAAACTCTCTCCACCACAGCTGGGTTGGAGGTTGTTGTGGGAGACAAATTAATGCAGTTAGGAGACGAAGTTGAGAAAAACACTGAACATTAGAGTGACATTAACGATGCTTAGGCTTGAGTCTGTCTCGGTTGAGATGTCAACAACTTTGAAGGGCGATGAAGCTGCGCCGCACGCCCAAGGCAATGATGGTGAAGCCCTGGAGTTAACACTGGCTCGAAAGTGCAATCCAAGGAGTTAAGACTTGATGGATGCCATGGTCGAAGACCATAAGATAGCTGCATATGTCGAAGGTATAGTAGAAGACCCTAAGAGAGTTGAGACTATCGAAGGGAATGTAGAAAGGCCTACGCAGCAGCCTGAGACCGCCGAGGGTAATTAAGGCTGCCTAGGGAGGTTGAGACTTCCCACTGGGTTAAGAGCTGAAAGAAAAGAACATCCCCGGATCGAAGGGCAGCTGCAGAAGAGGAAATAAGCGCCCTTCATGATTCCCGAACACATTGACACTTCATTTTTTAGATCAAATGATGAAGATGGGTCCACACTTCATGAAAATCCATCGACGGACACGGATGAGGATGTTCTCAAAACTAAGAGCCAGTCGGTGAGAAGACGGCTCGAATGAGGTTTAATTTTGATGATGAGCCATCTCCTAAGGCGTCATCATCTTCCGAGGACACTGATGATACAGCTGAGGACAAGGTCATTCACTTGGAAGAACACACTGAGACCGACGAAGCTGTTAAGACAGTTAAGGCTCAGACAGCTGGGCAAACAATCTCAACTTCCCCAGCTGAAACCGAGTCAATCACAGATGCTCCCACAAATGCAGCGAGTGAATGACTATACCTCAACCGCATACTCTCACAACTGCACCACTATTTGCCGATGAAGCTGGCGCAGCTGAGGCACAAAGAGCTGAATCATCGCAGGCACCACAAAATCAAGAAATCCCATTTGTTCGCGATGATGTGTTTGAAGATATGTTCTCATTCTCGAAGAATCTGCCCGACATGGAAGAAGAATCTACTCTTGAGTTAAGGAAATATACCGTGCAGAATAGCCAGTCATTCCCACAGACACGATTGTGCCAGCAGACTTTAACTTTGACGCAGATTGGCCGGCAGCTGAATCCTACTTGATAGCTGAGTTCCGTGAAGTCTTCAAGAAGATTTGTGAAGATATTGAGAAGATGGAACGTCACCAGGCCTCTCTGGACTTACGTTGGGACAATCGAGATGCCACTCTCACAGCCGATTTGAGAGGGATTGTGGTGAGAATAAGGGAGTGGGCTCAACAGCAGACTACCATGAGAGAGAAGCAAGTCCATTACTTCAAAGCACTTTTTGCAAAGATGCTCGTATGGAGTGCGGATAATTCTATGTATCAGCAGAGAATGAAAGAGTATATTGCGAGGATTGAAAAGTCCCACAAGTCAGACATGGAGCTGCAACAGCACTTTCACAAGAATGAGATTTCCCGACTCGAGAATAATATGAATGAAAAATTCATCCTTCTCATGGCTGAAATGAAGATCGTGACAGCCGAGTCGAAGGCTACTCGCTCAGAATTTCATAAAGCTTACGATGCACAGGCGGACTCAAGCAAAACTCGATGAATGTACAGTAGATGGACTTCATCCTCGGTGGATTGTTCCTAGATACCTCTCTTTTTGGTGATGATGCCCAAAAGGGGGAAGAGGAGACCCTGAAGGGATTAAAAGAAGAAGTGAAAGTAGGAGGTGACAAAGGCGGGGAAGGAAGCTCCAAAATCTTCCTTTGAAGATGATGTCGCTGAAACCCCACAATTGGGTGAAGTCAATGCCTTCTCATTCTCGAAGCTACCTATGACACTCTCTATCAAGAAAGTTGCGGGGCCATACGCGCAGATAAAAGAAAGACCATTGAAGCCGCATTTGAGGAGGTAGTCAGAAAATAACATGCTCGCGTTCAAGAATAATGAAGCAATATGGTGGTCCACCAGCCGGGAAGGACTACGCTGTGATTCAACCCCCAAGAGAAATTTCCATGCCTGATGATGGATCTGAGCCCAGATCGGTGGAGGAATTCAAGACTCTAGAATCATAAGGCTACTTCAAATGAATGACTCTGCCTCAAGCCTGGGATTTGTATTGGGAGAATGGATCGAATTATGTCAATCACCGATAAGCGACGGACTTCCAAAGCCCCGAATACTCGCCTGGAAAGAAGAAGACTCCAATACAGTGACACTCTTAGAGGAAGGGGAGTTGAGTCGAAAGGGGAAGACATAGTGGTGGTGGAAGAGGCTCTCAACCTCGACCAAAACCAAAATATGTCTCGTTCGTGGATCCAGAGAAGAAGGGTCTTATATATTGGGCTGGATATGATCACCTTGCCAACCTAGAAGTTGCAGGAAAGAACGTTGAGGCTCTTAAAAGGCAACAAGCTGAGAATGAGAGAAGTGCTCGCAAATGGAAGAGAGAAAGTGGAGGAATGACCACCGCTCTTTTGCTAAAGCGAGCATATGAAAAAAGAAAAGAGAAAAAGAAGATAAAAAGAGAAAAACAGCTGATGATGAAGATCGCAGAAGAGCTGAAGAAGAGAGAGGAAAAAAGCAGCAGAGGCGTTGAAGTGTGTTGCGAACCCCTTCATGTGTTTTGATGTAAATACATTTCAATGTAAGTCTTCTGTAATAAGCTCTGTAAATTTTCTTGTACACTTAGCTTAGATACACTGTACTGATGTATTTGTATAGAGCTCTGTATAGGAAAACCTCTTAGACCTTATATAAACAGCTTTGTAAAGGACAAGAATGCTATGATCAATAAAATGATTCATTCAAGCATACATTCTTTGTTACTGTACTGCTCGTATATCTTTTTGTTGTTTACTTATTTATTTTAAGTTTTGGCATAATCAAAAGGGGGAAATTATTAGGAAATTTATTTGATAGATTTTGATGATACCATGTAAATCTTAAACCAGGAAGTTGGCACCCCATTTTCCTTGTAATTTGCATTGTAATAGATAGATCAAAAAGCCGAGTCAAGTCGGCTATGTCAAAGATTACAAGAAGTCAATCGGGATGTGTGAAGACTCTGTTGTGTGTCAGCTGAGTAAGGCCATGAAGGAAGACAAGGACTCGACTGAAGGAGAGTCAGCTGAGGAACAATTGTGAGAAGTGTCAGTCAAGTCAACTTAAGAAGCCAAGTCTACAAGTTGAAGTGACAGTTGAGTCAATCCAATGATTGGAGCAGACCCAGGTCACCTGGGATAAAGGCAGTAGTCAAGTCAATACAACTGACTTAGATTCGTTGATTAAAAGTCAAGAATATTACTTCATTTAGTAATATGACAAGTTTCCAGGTCTAAAGTGTTTGGCCCTGAATTGTGCAAAAGGAATAAGCCAATGGGAAACACTGCACCTTGTGTCAGGCACTTGCAAACGCTGAAATGCCATTAATACGAGGAAAGGTCAACATCACCAAGGATGCAGACCAAGAAAAGACAAGCCAACGAACACAAAGTGATATTTGAAATTAGCCTATCTCTTCAACGGGAAAAATTTCAAATGGGCCTTATAAAAGGTTGAGGAAGCTATTGAAAAGAGGTTACCTTAACTACCTGAACCACGAACAAACAAGCAATATTCAAAGCATTTAATCTGCAATATTCTCATAGCAATTCAAGCAATTCCTCAAGCCTCAAACTTGAAGAAACTCGATCCAACACCAGTTGTGAAGGAGAGAGAACTTCAACCTGTTGAAGAGGAAATATTCAAAGAAGCATAGGGGTCTACTTTCCAAGTTAGGATTGTAGAAAGGTTCAAGGTCGAACCATTATCAAGGTTGTTGGAGGGCTTCGTGATCAAATCCAAGAACTTGAGAAATGAGCTGAAGTAGCAAGGTAGTTGCCCTGTGAAGAAGCTGAGTCGCAAGAGAAGCCAGCTGTGTGATCAAAGTTGGAGAAGAGAGGATTAGAAGAATTACCCGATCTTCGAACCTCTATAAAATATTTGTGTCATTTACTTTTAGCACATTTACATTCTTGCATATTTACTTATCTGCTGTTAGATTATATTTGTTATCCAACTGATAAATAATCAAGTATAAAAAACAAGCTTAAAACAAATCAAAGGGTGTTAAGTCTTCCGCTGTTAAAAACCAAACCAGCCAAGTTAAGTATTTGGCTTAAGCAGCCAAGTTATACTATTAACAGCTCTATCGAGTCTGTTGAGTGGGTAACTCAGCTGAATAGCCAACTTAGCTGTTGCTCAAGGACACAATTGTTTGAGTCAACTCTGTTGAATATTTTTAAAGGACTAAATTTGAAAATTTGGTAAGGTTTATTCAACCCCCCCTTCTAAACCTTACACCACATCCCTTGGGACCTTCAACGCCTACGTCATCCTTAAAAATATTCCCTTTCGAATAAAATGACTATTTTTTGTCACTTAGCTCATAAATGATTCAGCTCTTATCAAAAGTGACTTAACTCCGCTTCTCTCTTCACATGATGCCATCGATGCCACTCGGTTGTCGGCTAACTTGATACAATCTGACTTCCCGACAATACTATTTCACTTGGGTCGAAATGTGAAATTTGTTAATTTTCCATTCTCTCTTCTTCTTCTCTGCACGATTGAGTCTTTTGAGTATCCTAACTCAGTTCAATTAACCCTAACTCATTCTTGAGCTCTTCAAACCTTGATTCACTTAATGGCTTTGTGAATATGTCAGCTAACTGTTTATCAGTTGAAATGTATTCCAAAGTGATGTCTTTCTTTTCAACATGATCTCTTATAAAATGATATCTGACATCAATGTGCGTTATTCTTGAATGCAACACTTTGGATTCTGAGTGATTGCAATGGCACTAGTGTTATCACATATAATTGGAATCTCTTTTTCTTCAATATCATAATCTCTTAGTTGTTGTCTCATCCATAAGACTTGGGCACAACAGTTGCCCACAACTATGTACTCTGCTTCAGCTGTGGATGTAGCTATTGAGTTTTGTTTCTTGATGAACCAAGAAACCAATCTGTTTCCAAGTATTTGACATGTACCTAAAGTACTCTTCCTGTCAACTCTACATCCAGCATAATCTGAGTCTGAGTATCCTACCAGCTTGAATCCTCCTTCCTTTGGATACCATAAGCCGACTTCTTGGCATCCCTTCAAATATCTTAGGATTCTCTTAGTTGCAGTCATGTGACTCTCTTTTGGTGCAGATTGAAATCTTGCACATACACCTACTGCAAAGGTGATGTCTGGTCTGCTAGCTGTTAAATAGAGCAAAGATCCATGAGGGCTCTATATCTGGTTTGATCAACAGCTTTGCCATCTGCATCCATGTCCATCTTGACTGATGTATTCATGGGAATCTTCACTGATGACTTCTCTTCCATACCAAATTTCTCATTAAATCTATGGTATACTTGGTTTGGCTTATGAAGGTTTCATCCTTCAATTGCTTGACTTGCAGTCCTAGGAAGAAAGTCAGCTCTCCCATCATGCTCATCTCAAATTTTCCTTGCATGAGGTTGGTGAACTTGTCACACAACTCTTTGTTTGTGGATCCAAAAATGATATCATCCACATATATTTGAACAAGCAGTATACTCTCTCCATCTTGAATCCTGGAGAGTATTCTATCAACCTTGCCTTTGGTGAATCCATTGTCAATTAGAAACTGAGACAATGTATCATACCATTCTCTTGGTGCTTGTTTCAATCCATACAGTGCTTTCTTGAGCTTGTAGACTTTATCTCCAATAGTTTTCTACTCAAAACCTGGAGGTTGTTCAACATAGACTTCTTCTTCTAACAGTCCATTTAGAAATGCACTCTTCACATCCATTTGATATACAGTGAAGTTCTTATGTGCAGCATAAGCAAGAAACATCCTTATTGCTTCCAATCTGGCAACAGGAGCAAAGGTTTCACCAAAATCTATACCTTCTTCTTGGCAATACCCTTTGGCTACCAATCTTTCTTTGTTTCTTACAATAGATCCCTCCTCATTCATCTTGTTTCTGAAAACCCACTTAGTGCCAATAACATTTTGGTGGGTTGGCCTTTGCACTAATTCCCATACTTTGTTCCTTTCGGACTGATTCGACTCTTCTTGCATGGCCTCAATCCAATGTGCGTCTTCCAATGCTTGAGACACATCTTTAGGCTCTATTTGGGAAATAAAACAAGTGAACATAGCTTCATGCTATGCTCTGGATCTGGTTCTTATGCCATCTCTAACATCTCCAATGACTAACTCAGGTGGATGGTCTCTCAGCCATCTCACATCAGGTTGGAGTAAGTCTGCTGGATTCAGCCGTCTCGCAGCTAAGTTGTCTTGAACAGCTCTTTCATCTTCATTCAGTTGTAGACCTTCCAGCTGTCTTTGAGATTCAACTTTCTCATCATCATCAGGGTTGAGTGCTCTCATTTCAGCTTCAACATAAGGACTAGAGCTGTCAGAACGGGCCTGGCCCGATAGGCCGGCCCGCCCCGCTATGAACAAGGTAAGGGGTTGGGTTTTGGTTTCAATAGCCCACCAGAGGGCAGGCCCAAATGGTCCAACCCATTTGGGCCACAGGCTTCAGCGGGTCGGGCGCGGGTTAGCCCGTTATTTTTGAAAAAAATCCTAAAATTCCTATTTCTTAGGGTCGGCGCAAAGATAAGTGATAACAAAGTTATTCACCCTCACGTAATCACGATTCACGCACGTCTTCAAAATTATATAAGTCACGCCCGCCCACCATCACTCTTCCAAACACGAAAAATATAAAATCACTCTCTACATCTTCTACTCTTCGCAATGTCGACTCGAGTTGAGGCGATTTCTCCGTCGAACACCAATTTCTTGTTGCGACAAGGGCTCAAAACCAACTTTGGTAATCAGAAAATTGAGCGGCACGAATAGTTTTAATTTGAGTTAAAAAAAAAAAAAAAAAGCTGGATTTATCATGTTTATACACAATTTTTCTTTTTGTTTCAATGTTTGTGTTGGTGTCTTTGTACTATATTATTCTTCTACGATTTATGAGTATTTATTCAACAAGATTTTGTTTTTTAATCGATTTATTTATAAACAAATATTTAAGGAGTTTTTAAAAATTTTAATCTGCATAATGAATGATGAACTTTATAAGAGTTCTCAACAATAGCTTCTAATATATCAAAATCTCTGTTGATTTCTCTCGTGTGCATCATTGCATGGCAGTGTTTATTTTTGGTTGAATAAGTATTATGAGACTTTGAAGGGTTTTGACAATGAACATATGTTAATTAATACAATTTGAGTACAATCTGTGATTGAGGTTTTATTCTTCTCTGAGATACAATCTGGGTTTCTCATTTCTTAAAAACAATTAAAAATGATGAACTTTATGAAAAACACAAGTGCTATTATTGGTTCAAACTTTCAATGGTTTGTCTACGTGTGGGAACGAATGGGTTATTTTAATTTATTTGTGGAACTTGAGCCAATTTTGAAGTTTCTTAATTTTGTTACGCTTTAGAATGTTTGTGTAAATTTGTTTTATTTGTAAACTAAAACTAGTGGCTTAAACAAATCTTTTGTTGAAATCATGATGCTGAGTTATTTATCTTAGATTTTTAGAACTATCACTGAAGTATTCTGCAATATTTTAAAGATTTTATTTCAGTTTATGAATAAAATATTTGAATATTTACTTAAATTCTTCTTAGTTAAGACTTAAAGATTTGGATGTTCCTGTCATGAAATCGTAATTCTTGATAGAATTTGCTCATTAGTCATGTTTCTCTTTTCACGTTGCAGAGTAGAAGAAACAAGGTCATGGATTCTGCTTCTGTGGACCAAATTATTAACTTAGGCGGGATAATATATTGGAGAATACTAAGAGCAATCCAGGTTTAGGTAAGCCTAAACAATTTTCTGATGTTTGGCTTTGTTTCATCAAAAAAAAGGTTGGTGAAGATGGTATACAAAGAACTGAATGCAAGGGGTGCAAAAAAGTATAGAAGCCAAAAACAAAGAGGGAATGAAAAATGAGAGAATTTTCTCATTACAACCTATTTATAGAAGCCAAAAACAATGGCTTGATAACAAAAGCTCCTTATCGTGATATGAGATATGGCCCAAGAGTAATAATTCATCCGAATATACATCTCAAAATACTTCTTGCATGCGCCATAACTTGTGCGCACAAGAAGTAGGGGGCAAGTGATGAGGATAATTTTGACATTAACACGTGGCATTGCGAGGGCGTGGCACGTGCACCACTAAGATGACAATTATCTGGTGATAAGACTTATCTTAATTGACTAAGAAGTCCGACCTCGGGAAAATTGCTAAGGAGTTATAACCTCGGAGGAATCCTTGGCCGTGGGTGACCAAGGTCTATAAAAGAGGATCTTGGCTCTAGGTAAGGGGAGACGAAAAACTCAAATACTCACAATCTCTCTGAACAAACACTAACTTAAGCATCGGAGTATCTATCTTTGGGGATGACCCCGGGATTCTATTTTGCGGGTTAACACCTACGTCCGATCAACCTCGGATATTTGGCTACAATCATTCCAACTCTTTGATCGACTTTGGATCTCCATCTTGGCGTTGTAAGTTCTCGAGAATAGTCCTTGGATTTTTATACATCATCAATTATAAAATAAAATTTTGAGTAAATATATATTATGTTTTTCTTTTTTATATTTTTTTATTTTATATATGCAATATGAGTGTCAAACTAAAGATTATGAAAAAATAATCAATCGATATATTATACGTCAAAAACATATAAAAAAAGTAAACATTATTAAAAAATTATAAAAAAAAAAAAAAGACAAATATAATAATTAATGCAAAGACACACTTAGATTTGGAAAATTGGTTTTTATATAATGTTTTGTTATAATATATAGATTTTCCAGAATTAATTAACTAATTACCAAAATTGACATTATATGGTTCAATTATATTTTACTATATTTGGGATGGTGGTTTAGGCGGGAAAACATTTAGACTACTATTTATAAGTGACTCTCTTATTATATATATATATATATATATTCAAAAAATCTATAATTCGACGACTTTTTTGATAAGTAAAAGTTTATTATAAATTAACCATCAAATAACTATTATTGTGAAAAATAGACTTTGTCCATATGTTCCCAAGTCCCAAACAAACTCTATTTGGGAGCACTTTTGAAATGGAAGTGCATTAGTAAAATGGAACTTTTTAATAAAAGTTTTGTCAAAAAGTGCATTTCAATATTCATTTTGTATAAGTGAGTGGTACAAAAGGAAATCCAAAAGTTGCATATTTATTTATTTGCACTTCTTCAATATGAATTATTAGAAAAGTGTTTTTTTTCTAAAATCCATTTAAAAATAACTACAAACATTCATTCTTTTTGTCCCCCTCAAAATGGACTTCTCCACAAAAGTTATGTTCATGTCTAAAAAGTCAATTTAGTCTTATAGTTAATAAAAATATTTGAATTGGGTTTAAATTTATCAAATATTATAAAATTAGTGGGATATTCTTACATGAATTGCATATGATTTGAAACTACTTGAAAATTATGTCTTTTTGTTTGCCACTTATTTGAAATTTCGCAAATGAATTGATGCTCATGTCATGCGGAGTAGAAATAATGTGCACTTAATTCAACCTCGTCACGCTCTAAATCATATGAGAAGTCCGAATAAGTAATTTGGCTTAGAATTCGAAAAATAAAGAATGTTCAAGTCATATGTGGTTCATATGATAATGGGAGTGTTTGCAATCACTGAAAAAATCACTTCATAGTTTTTAGTGGAAAAAAAAAAAAAAAAAGCATTTTGTAGTATTTGCAAATGTCAACTTCTGCTTCTGATTCTGCTTCATTTAATCAGAATCTAAAAGTAGGTAGAGAGGTGCTTTAGATTTATACTTCTATTTCTGGTTTGAGCTTTACAAACAAATAAGCATTTTTCAAAACTTTTTCACCAAACACTCTCAATTTCTGATTTTATTTTTAAACACTACCAACTTCTGCTTTTTAACTACTTTTACTTCTACTACAATAAATCACTTCTTCTAAAAGCAAAAGTTTTTGCAAACACTCCCAATATTTAGTTCATTTTCAAAATCGATCAAATCATAACTATATGATCTCAAACACTACCACTTCGTCTAAAATTAATTGGCATTAGGGAGCACATACCCTTAACATTATAGCGTACATTCGTGAGCGCCCGCAACATTCGATTGTGACTTGATCCCACCAGAATCTAACATCAAGGTTACACCTTGTGACCAACAATTCACTTTTTCATAAAATTAATTGTCATTAGGGAGGCTCATACACTTAACATTACAACGTACATGTAGGACCTACAACCAGAGGACAATTGTTGTCACTTGCCACACCTAGAGGTGTCAATAAGGTCCCAGTCTTGAGGTCTAACCATATTCCTATCCCTATCCTAAAAATTTGAGGGTTGAGACTATATTTCCTAAGCCCTTATAACATGAGGGCATTTTAGCCCATCCTAATTTTACCTAGAATACCGCCAAATCTAATCTTAGGTCTCAAAAATCAATTATCATTTAATCTTAGCAAATTATAATTGACGAAGATGAAGGAATATGATATTATTATCCATGATTTCCTTGTTATAATATTAGGTTGCTTTTTTTTATTGATAAAATTATTTAGAAAAAAACTCATTATTATTACTTATTTTTTATTAGAATATGTTATATCAGTATTTGATTTGGTTATGAATATTAAACTTATAAGGGCATGAATTCATTACAGGAATAGACCTAGATTTTTCAAGTCCTTATGAGGGCTTTTTAACCCTAGCCCTTAAGGGCTACGACCTTTTAGGGCAAGGTCAAGGTCGGGCATAGCTTATTGACATCTCTAGCCACACCTTGTGACCCAATAAGAACTTAATTCGAGCATTGTTATTAATTATCAGACTAAATTGAATTTTTAAATTCTAACAAAACTGGTTTTGACACCCTATAACACAATTTTTTATTGTTTGGAAATAAACAAATAAGGAAAAATCATAAAAATTAAATATATGTGAATCAAATGAAAAATATGGGTTACAATATCTAAAAATCATCTAATTCTTTTCTTCAAGAATATAATATTTGGAATTCGAGATTTTGGAGATGAACTCTTTCAGCTTGATAAAACTTTAATTTGAATAACGTTAATTCTAGGGCTTGAAAGCTTAATCTCGAATCAATCGTGATATATTTAACGATATTTGACTTCGATATGAGAACTTCTTGGTGGAATTATCTCTTTGATCTTTCTCCAATATGAACTTGATATTTGATAACATTAGCTCGGGGGCTTGACAGCTTATTCCCGAATCAAACGCTATGATTTGAGTAGACTCCGTGATGAACGCCTTGAATTTTGCATTGAACGTTGTGGATCTCCTTGAATTTGATCTTCTAGAGTTGAGAGAATTTTCTACACCACCTTTCTTGCTTGGATTTCTTCTCTTCGAATTGTCCTTTAATCTCTTGAAATGACCCCTATTTATACTTGTAGAAGAGACGTTATTGGATAAATAATATAACGAAGTACTTTGATTTGATTGGTCCTTCAAGATTTAATATCTATCTATATATCTATATCTATATTTATATAATAACAAATTTCTTACGAAATAGTAATGTAGAATTTTCCCGCTCGTTTTTTAGTTTCTAAAATAAGAAGTTGATTTCAGAACAGGGAATATGTTGTGCTCGATTTTCAATATGGAAACTAATTATTCATGACAATAAATTTTGTGCTCAATTTTTAATATGGAAACTAATTTTTCATGACAAGAAATATGAATATGGTCGATTTTTGTATGGAATATTTGACTACTAATTGTTCAATATGAATGTTAAATATCTCCGAATCTTCTTTGAAAGCGGTTTTCAATCTTTCTTAAATAATATTGCAGATTACATATTGCATGTTTCTTGAAACTTAGATTTTCGATGACTTGCCATACCAATTTGTAATTTGATTCAATACCATATATAGTATAACAAATCAAGTAAAATTATTGTCAAACTAATAGATATTTTTCAAACTGGTAGGAGATTGATTTATTTAAATCACTCATTAAAAATTACATTAGAAATTGCTTGGGAAACTAATATGTACTTTTTCGATGTAAGATTTGGAAAAAAAACATTACCTTATATTGTTCAATAAATTGGTAAAAAAATCTATAAATTAAAAATTGATGTCACAACCGACATCACAAGTTTGTAATTCAATACATATTTATAGTTTATAATTAGTCACATACTTGTCAATCAAGTTGATTTTAAAAAACATTACCATACATTATAAATTAATTGTCAAACTAACATATACTTTTTTCGATATATATTTCCAAAAAAAGCTCATTATCATAAATCAATCGATATAATAATTTATTGCCAAACTAATAAATATTATAATTGAATCTATAAATTTTTCAATAAATCATTCAATATAAAACAACTTTCAATAAAAAATTAATATGACAGCTAATAAATAATATTCCCATCATATAAATAGAAACGTTTGAAATTTACCGTATAAAATATTCCCTTATATATTTAGTGCACTCATAAGTCATTCAACCTTGCATCAGTCTTAAAACCAGTGTTCTAAAGAGCACTAGCGCTAGTCGGGCGAGAGTGGGGCTAGGCGGGGACTAATCGGGGTTAGGCGGGACCTAAGCGGAGTTAGGTGGGGCATAATCGGAAGAATACGTAGGCGGACAAGGGGGACCTAGCACCTAGGCGGTGACTAATCGGGGCTAGGCAGGAATTTTTAGAACAGTGCTTAAAACATTCATTGTAATAGCAATTGTCTTCCATAATACAAAAAGTTATAGCCCCATGTTGACTTTGATCAAGGACTTGGACATGCCAACCGTCTATGAATATTCATGAGAAGTCAGCCTATGAAGACAAAACACAAATACAAAGTCTAGAGTGCATCTTCCTTCCATGATTATGAGGTATGAGATATATGTGTATGATTTTTTATTAATTAAATAATATACAACGATCTAATTTTAAGTTTTATTATACTCGTTACAGGGTGATAGAATCCATGTGCACAATCCAAAAAGTATATATCGAACAGTATAAAAAGCAACTTGCTGAAGGTCGTGTCTACGCAGTTAGGGATTTTATTGTTGCCAACTATAAAGACAAGTATCAGACTACTTCGATAAAATATAAATTTTTGTTTTATGGAAAGACACATCTTCGATAAATATGACAAAGAGAATAATAATATATCGACACAGTTGAAGACAAATAGTGCCAATACAGTTATATATATATATATATAATCTGAAACAGCAGCAAACAACATATATTGAAAATCAAAATACATTTTTAGTGAATAAAAACAGTGGCTCATGCAGTGAATAAAAACAATGGCCCATTTTCTATAATTAACTGAATACTTTTTCTATCCATATTCCAATGGGTCAAGAAATATATAACATGAGTAAAAAAAAACTCATATATTCAATAAGCGGTCATAAAAATTTGAGACAAGGGGGATCATTTGATTCAGAACCAAAACGTGCAACATTAAGTTTTTAAAGTACTCTCCTACAGGATTCTTATTAACTCAAGATGGCTATTAACTTACATATTCTAATTACCTTTGGACAAGAAAATATTTATTTTCATCAATATATCAAACAACACCAAATATAATTATTAAATATAAAACCAAAATTATTAAAATCAATTTATAGTGTTGTAAGTATGGCGGTGAATTTTTAACAAACTTTTTAAAGGGATCTTGGCGCATAAATATATGATCAAAAAGTACTTTGAAAATCGAGTAAAAATCAGACATTTTCAAACAACGAACATTAAAGCCCTAATTTTCAGTTAAATCATCAAAATCCCATGAATGAATTAGGAGAATATCAGCAGTACAACAGAACATACACACAGGAAAAACTACATAACAATAAAATTAAATTGTGAAAAACGAAGAATTTTTTTGTTAATCTTATCGAGGCAAAAAAGCAAATTTAACTTGATTAATTTTTTTTCGGTTTAAGATATAGAAATAGAAAATATTGAATCTGGTGTTGAGAGAGAAAGATATCTGAAAATGGAGAACATGCCTTTTAAAAATCTCAAAATACACCTAATCTGGAGCCGCTGGAAATGGAATTGATGATCAGTAATATAACAGAACAAATACAGATTCAAATCTAAATAATTAGTTGTGAAAAATGAAGAAAAATGTGGTTTTTTTGAAACATTTCAGTGACCAACAACTCAAAATTAACTGGGTATATTATTTTGTGTGGTTAAGAAATAGATCAAAATAAAACAAATCCAAAAAATAAAACACCAATTACAAATAGAAATGTACTCATTTTGAAATGAAAAATTTCGAATCTGATGTTGAGGGAGAAAAAAAGTATGGTAATGGTGAATATACCTTTAAAAAACATCAAAGTCCGCTTCCAAAAAAAATTCAAAGTCTCTAAAGCTTGAGCCGCTGGAAATGGAATTAATTATAGTCATCAATATATCTACAAATTATATTGTTGATTACTCGAAAAGAGTGAAAATGGCTATTTGCTAAATGATTTGAGATGGGGCGAAATTGATTGAAGGTTTAATCATGTTTGAGAGAACAAATCAAAGCAGCCGGCGTGTTTGTTTGTAAACCCTCACACATAAATTGACTTCTCTTTTTTAAGTATATTGGGTCATTTTTTAATTGTATTTGCACCATTGATTGAGAGATAACGTGTCCCAATCTTGTGCACTTAAAGTACACGTGTAATCCCTTATAAAAGACACACATTTGCTTAATTATTTTCGATTTCGGTATTGGTGTAATTGGGCCTCGGAAGTTAGTATATTTGGGCCAATTTTTTATTTTGGTTTTGTACCATTATGGGTCTATTATACATACACCATTTATTTTGATGTCAATGTTTATGATTTTTAATGTATTTTAATTTTTCATGAATTTAAAATATAATAAAATAAATTATGTAGTTTGAAGACATTTTCTATGTATTTCAGTTGTATTTTTTCGGATGGTTTTATATTATAATAATATTTTAATCGTACTATTATATTACAATATAAGTATATGTTTATTAAATTTCTTTTAACAAAATAGATTTTTTTGTAAGAAAACTTGCTAAATTTAAATTGAAAATTAAATAAATTTATTTTAAATTATAATATTAATTTTTCAAATCTATTCATTCAAACAATGTTGGCAATGAGAAGGAAAACACCTAAATTGTAATTGCAAAGGCTTTCTTTTATAATTTAGATGTTTGTTTGCTTTTTTAATATATTCGTTAAAATAATATGAGAAAGAAAAAATATTTATTACGCTATTATATTAATAATTATTAAAAAAATAGATTTTTTAATATTTAACGAACATCTATCAGTTTTTTTAGAATCTAATTATTATCATTGCTTTTTGAAATCGTTGAAAATCTTAATGCAATTGCACACAAATATTTCTTTTATAGATTACCATGTTGGATTTTTGAAGAAATAATATTTAAAAATAATGATATAAATATATCTTTTTATTTCATTGTTTTTATAATTTATATTCATTATTATATTTTTCCTTTTTCGAGCACCATGAGAAGTGACATTAAAAAAAAGTATATTTGGTTTTGTGTCTATTATTTAGTTATTGGCATTCTTGAAATAAAATAATAATTTATGTAATTCACACTTATTTCAATTTTGTTTAATTTGTTTTACAAAAAATATGACACTATCTATAAATAGTCCTCGGAAGCTATCTAAAAGAATTGCTTCCCAAGATTCATCTAGCAAAATAATTCTGTGTACAAAGAAGTATTCTAAAATTTTTAATTTTTATTCGTAGTGATATAACTTGATTTTGTAAAATATATATTGTTTTGTTATATATTATATGTAGATTTTACATCTTTTGTGAATTAATTTTATATAATCCAACACACAACACCTCGTGCATCGCACTAAACCCTAAATCCTAAACCATGAACCCTAAACCCTAAAATCCTAAATCCAACACACCACACCCCATGCATCGCACGGGTCAAAAACTAGTTATATATTTAATCACAACATATAATATCAAAGAGAAAATTATTTTCTCGGAATTTATCAAGATACATTGTGAGCTTCAAGAATTTGACATTTGACAGTCTTTAATTAGAAAATAAAATATATATTAAAATCTCAATATATTAACTATTTAATTTAGGAAATTAAATTCGATTAAAATCCCAAATAAAATAGAAAATATAAAATTGATAATTAATATATAATTTCACATGTGCCATCATTTAAGTGGCGTAAATATAATTTGTCTACATACCCTCATTGTTAGAACACCAAATGTGCAAGAATGGGGAATATAACAATATTTAGTTTTAGTTTCCTTTTATTTTTTTAGTATTATTTTGGTTTAAATGAAACCGAACTTAAATATTGTAAAAACATTTTCATCTTCTCATGGCATTTTTACTAGAATATAGTCACTATTATTGTTTTGAATTATTGTATTTTGTATTTAATTTCTCCATTATACCATTACATCTTTCAATTATTAAACATTCTAAAATCAATTCATGGTATATAACATAGGGATACGACAATTATAATAGAAAAGGATATTCCAATTATATTATACTCATTATATAAAAAAAAACTCATATTATATATTTCTTACAATTATTTTTAAAATGGAAGCGAAATAAAACAAAACACAAGTTAAAATGCGGTCACCTATCAAATATTTCTGCTGCGATTGGATACCAAAATTTCTCATTTTCGCTCCACTAGAGAGTTTTTTTAACTCAAATTGTGATTGTCTATCAAAATTCTGGAAAATACATTATTCACTCACTTTCACTTTTCTCCCGTTTTTTCAAACATTAATCACATCTGTCCACTTTCCAAGAGAATAAAATCATTATTACACATTTTTCTATAAATTTCACTATTCATCTACTCACATAGTTTTAACTATCAGTCATTTTTAATCAGTATTTTTATTATTTCTATATCACATCATCTTTCATCATCACATTTTCATTTCATATCCATTCACATTCCCCAAAAAGTTTTTTATTCTCGCTAACAAAATTTTCAAATTATTCTCTATCAGAAAAGAAAATTCAAAATAAAAATATATCCAATTGCAACCTTCCATTTTTGTACTACTACAATATTTTTTTACTCCGACATGCGATTGTTCACGAGAATGTTTAGAAAATACACTATTCAATCACTAATCACATCTACTCATTAAAAAAAAAGTATTAAATCAACTATAATTATTACATATTTTATCACAAATTCCATTACTAACTCACAAACTTCAAATCATCAATCACATATACTTATTATTTTACTAATTTAATATATTATAAATTTTTATCATTATATTTCCATTATTCAATCACAATTATCCATATTTATCTTACCCGTAGTATTTTTAAGTCATTATTCTCAACCGGGAGAAAAGAACTCAAAATGCAAAGATATTAAATTCCCCTTCGAGTCATAGATTCCTAGTGTAACTCCGGAGCGAGAATCTCATTTGAGTCTCGGGTTCATAAACCATAGAATAAAAACCTACAAAAATCTCATTTTATATAGAGAGTAACATTTTTTTTTTTTTTTTTTTTTGACAAGAGAGAGTAACGTTTTTTTTCAAAATATTTTTTATTAAATCAAAGCATCAATGATACATAGAGGTGGAGAAGTCCACACCGATAGACTAACAAAAGAGAAAGACTCTTTCGCTAATAGATGAGCAACCATATTTTCTTGTCGCCTAAAAAAACCAACGAAAATCCGGTTCACTATTCAACATAAAAACGACACTCTTGCGGTATAGTGTCAAATTGAAATCTCCTACGGTGGACGAATACAAACTTTCAACAACACACTTTGCATCCATCTCAATCACAACTTTACGAAATTCTAAGCTACAAATCCATGAAAGTGCTTCGGCGTACTCCTATAGCTTGACCTCATGAACCAAAGCCCCATACATCGATTGTTCTAGCTGCCAAGAATTCTCCCAAGTCATTTCTCAAAATCAAACCAATACCCATCATATTTAAATTGTGTAGGTCCCAAGGGGTGTGGTGTAAGGTTTAGAAGGAGGGATTGAATAAACCTTACCAAATTTTCGATTTTAGTCTTTTTAAGATTTTTCAACAGAGTTGACTCAAATCAGTTGTGTCCTTGGGGGACAGCCAAGTTGGCTATATTCAGCTAAGTTACCCACTCAACAGACTCGATAGAGCTGTTGATTGTATAACTCGGTTGCTTAAGCTAATACTTAACTTAGTTGATTTGGTTTTTAACAGCGGAAGACTTAACACTCTTTGATTGATTTAAATTTTGTTCTTAACACTTGTTTTAGCACGTGTTATTTATCAGTTGGATAACAGATTTAATAAACAACATATTTAGAAAATATATGCAGAAATATAAGTTTTGAAAGTAAATTGACACAAGTAATTTTTATAGTGGTTCGAGGATGTGGTAATTCCTCTAGTCCACTCTTCTCCAACTCCTGGAGGAATCCACTAAGTAACAGATCGGGTTACAAAGTAGTTAACAGTCTCGAAATCAGCCTTAATCACACGATTGGCTTCTCCAACTCATCTTCTTCACGAGACAGTTGCATTGCTACTTCAGCTCACTTTCAAGTCATTGGATTTGTTCACACAGCCCTCCAACAAACTTGAATCTACTAGTTCGACCTTGAACCTTCTACAACTCCTTCAACTTGGAGAGTAGACCTCTTTTTGTTCTTCAAATGTTTCCTCTTTAACTGGTTGAAGTTGTCTTTCCTTCACAGTGTGTGTTGGATCGAGTTTTGTTTGAGATTTAGGCTTGAGGAATATCCTGATAAGCTTTGAGAATATTGCAGGTTAATTGCTTGCTCGATGAATGCTTGTTCGTGCTAGGTTCAGGTAGCCTTTTCTCAAATGCTTCCTCAATCTTTTATAGTGCACATTTGAAATTTGCCCGTTGAAGATATAGACCAATTTCAAATGACACTTCTTGTTCGTTGCCTTATCTTTTCTTGGTCTGCAACACTTGTGATGTTAACCCTTCCTCGTATTAAATGGCTTCGCAGCTTTACAGGTTCCGAAACAAGTTGCAGTGTTTCTCATTGGCTTATTCCTTTTACATATTTCTGGGCCAAATACTTTAAGACCTGGCAGCTTTGACATATTACTATATCGAGTAATATTCTTGACTTTCTTCCAACGAATCAATGTCAGTTGTCTCAACTTGACTACTGTCTTTACCCTTGTGACTTGAGTCTTCTCCAATCATAAGATTGACTCAACTATCACTTCAACTGTTAGACTTGGCTCCTTTCATTGACTTAACTGACACTTCACACAGTTGTTCCTCAGCTGACTCTATTTTAATCGAGTCCTTGTCTTCCTTCATGGCCATACTCAGCTGACACACAGCAGAGTCTTCACTCTAGTCTGCAATTGACTTCTTGCAATCTTGACTTAGCTGACTTCACTCAGCTCTTCCAGTCCTATCTATTATAATACAGAATTATAAGAAAAATGGGGTGCCAACTTTCTAGTCTATGTTTTACATGGTATCATCAAAATCTAACAAATAAATATCCTAACAATTTCCCCTTTTTTGATGATGCCAAAACTTAAAACAAACTAAATAAGTAAAAGCAAAGAAACACAAACAGTGCAGTAACAAAGAATGTATGCTTTTGAATAATCAATTTTATTGATCATAGCATTCTTGTCCTTTACAAAGCTGTTTACAACAAGTAATAGAGCTATATACAAGTACAACTTTTCAACGTGTATCTAAGCTAAGTTACAAGGAGAATGAACATTACAAGGAAATTATTCAGAGTTATATTACAGAAAACTTACGATTATGTATTTACAACAAAGTAAAATACGAGAAGGGGTTCGCAGTGTCTTCAACGCCTTGGTCGCTTCCTTTTTCTCTCTTCGTTCATCAGCTCTCTTCCTATCATCCTCAGGTCTTCTCATCTTCCCTTCTTCTTATTCCTTCTTCTTCTTCTCGTAGGCTCGCTTAGCAACAGGGTCATCCTTTCGTTGTCTCTCCTCCCATTTGCGATTCACCCTTTTATTCTCTTTCTCTTGCCTCTTCTTAGCTTCAACAACCTTGCGTGCAACTTCCATGTTAGCAAGGTGATTGAATCCACCCCAAGATATCACGAGTCCCTTCTTTTGTGGATCGACATACTTAACATCTTCTTCTCTTGGCCGTTGTTGATCGCTTCTCTCCCATCGCCACCATGTCTATCCCTTATTGACTCGACTTCCCCTTCCTCCTCGGGAGTATATTGTCTTTGGAGCATTTGACTTTCCCGGCCGAGTGACTCTTTTTGGACATGACTCTTATCGGTTGACTTGCACAACTTCGTTCCCTTCTCCCAGTACAAATCCCATGATTGAGGCAGAGTCTTATCTTTAAAATAACCTTCTGCTTCTAGAGTCTGGAACAAGGTATGGGAATTAGTTCAAAGGCCAACCCACCAGAATGTCATCGGCACAAAATGGGTTTTCAGAAACAAGATGAATGAGGAAGGATCTGTTGTAAGAAACAAAGCAAGATTGGTAGCCAAAAGATATTGCCAAGAGGACGGTAGAGATTTTGATGAAACATTTGCTCCTGTTGTAAGATTGGAAACAATAAGGATGTTTCTTGTCTATGTTGCACATAAGAACTTCATTGTGTATCAAATGGATGTAAAGAGTGCATTTCTGAATGGAATGTTAGAGGAAGAAGTCTATGTTGAACAACCTCCAGGTTTTGAGCAGAAAACTATTGGAGATAAGGTCTACAAGCTCAAGAAAGCACTATATGGATTAAAACAAGCACCAAGAGCATGGTATGACACATTGTCTCAATTTCTAATTGACAATGGATTCACCAAAGGCAAGGTTGATAGAACACTCTTCAGAATTCAAGATGGAGAGAAATTACTACTTGTACAAATATATGTGGATGACATCATCTTTGGATCCACAAACAAAGAGTTGTGTGACAAGTTCTCAAACCTCATGCAAGGCAAATTTGAGATGAGCATGATGGGAGAGATGACTTTCTTCCTAGGACTTCAAGTCAAGCAATTGAAGGATGGAACTTTCATAAGCCAAACCAAGTATATAGAGATTTGATGAAGAAATTTGGTATGGAAGAGAAGTTTTCTATGAAAATTCCAATGAATACATCGGTCAAGATGGACATGAATGCATATGGCAAAGTTTTCGATCAAACTAGATATAGAGCCCTCATTAGATCAACGCTCTATCTAACAAAGAAGCGGGCCGACATCACCTTGCGGTAGGTGTATGTGCCATATTTCAATCTGCACCAAAAGAGAGTCACATGACTGCGACTAAGAGAATCTAGGAAATTTAAAAGGATGCCAAGAAGTCGAAACTTATGGTATCTAAAAGAAGGAGGATTCAAGTTGGTTGGTCGCTCGGACTCGAGACTATCTTTGGATGTAGAGTTGACGGGAAGAGTACCTTAGGTACATGTCAAATGCTTGGAAATAGATCGGTTTCTTGGTTCAAGAAACAAAATTCAATAGCTACACCCATAGGCGACGAGAATACATAGATGCGGGCGGCTTGTTGTGCCTAAGTCTTATGGATGAGACAACAAAATGTGAGAGATTATGATGTTGAAGAAAAAGAAATTCCAATTATGTGTGATAACACAAGTCTTTATTGCAATCACTCAAAATCGAATGTTGCATTGAAGAACAAAGCACATTGATGTCGATATCATTTCATAAGAGATCATGTTGAAAAGAGAGACATCGCCTTGAATACATCTCAACCGACAAGCGATTAGGCGATATATTCACAAAGCCTTTATGTGAATCAAGGTTTGAAGAACTCAAGAATGAGTTTGGGTTAATTGAGCTAAGTTAGAATACTCAAAAGACTCAATCGGTAGAGAGACAGAAGATGAGCAATTGGAAAATAAGCAAGTTTCACATTTCAACTATGTGAAACTTGACCCGATCGAGGAAGTCGGTTGTATCGAGTTAGGCGGCAATGAGTTACATCATGTGAAGAGAGGAGCGAGTTGAGTCACTTTGGATATAAGTGAATCATTTATGAGCTAAGTGACAAAAACACAATCATTTTAATTAAGCGGGAATGTTTTTAAGGATGACATCGGCGTAATAATGATCACAAAGATAAAAGTTTGCAAAGAAAACCATATGATTGGATATAAATGTTGTTGTATTTAATGCGGGAATTAAATGTGGTTTTGAAGCTCCAATCCTAGCCGTTGATCTCAATCAAAAAATTCAAATTCCATACGATGTCCTTTCACGTCCCTTATATACAAAATTTCATCTTCTCTCTCACACACAAACCCTTTCGTCTTAAGCAAAAGAAGTTCACTCTCTCTCGCAATCGAGTTCAAACCCTAGTTCTTCGAGGTCAAGTTTCTAAAGTTCAAATCGGTAAAATCGTCAAAATGGCGTGAAACCATGATTTTGCTTTGTTATCGAGAAGATCCACACCAATTCGTTAGTGGGCTTCTTTATTTGGTATGATCAAACAGGCGTGGATGGTGCCCTTGTGAAGAAAATAGGCGAGAATATAGAAAAGTCTGGTCTAAAGGACTTTTTGATGATTGATTCACTCACACCTATCTGGAAGAGGTAGCCATGTTCTATGTGAATACGGAGGTGCGGAGACGATGAAATGCTTCATTGGTCCACAACAAGGTCATAAAACTCACCGCAAAAGACCTTGTTGAGCACTATTTTTTGCCCGTTGAGGACTTGAAGGACATCATTGAAAAGGATGTTGACTTAATCTGTTGCCTGGAAGGAGGTGGCCAAGCCGGAGTGTCTTTGCAAAAAGTATCATATAGCCAAGATGGAGTCTCGAAGGAGGATTACCACAAACTTATGGACATCGTGTCCAAATGTGTGGATATGAAATTTGAAAGCTTCAATCAGTATCCCAAGACTAAGTTGGTCGTGATGGGCGCGATGATGCAAGAAAAGAAGGTAAACTGGTTGTGTTCGTCTTGGTTTGAATCTGTCAAAACGTGTTGAACAAGTCCTACAAGGAGGATGGGACATTCGATTTGCTCCCAGGTTATGGCCTTGTTATTGGCCATCGATGGAGGCAAAGGATGTTACACTCCGCCATGGCAAGCCCTTTCATGCCAACAAGAAGATGTTTAAAGCAAACCTTTCTGGAGCCCAAGAATGCTCATGCACGAAAGGCGTCACGAGTGAAGGGAATCGGTGAACCCATCGAAGACACAACAGACCTCTCGGCTCTCTCCCCAAGAAGAAATCCAAGAAGAGAATCTGCATCGTCTAAGCTCTCTCCCCCGGCCCAAGACAAAAAGCACTGCTCCCGCGGCCAAGTCCAAAGCTCACCGCCCGTGCGGCCAGACCCCCCCAGAAGAAAGAAGAAGAGAGAGAGGAAGAAACGGCGAGGCATTGAAGTGTGTTGCGAACCCCTTCATGTGTTTTGATGTAAATACATTTCAATGTAAGTCTTCTGTAATAAGCTCTGTAAATTTTCTTGTACACTTAGCTTAGATACACTGTACTGATGTATTTGTATAGAGCTCTGTATAGGAAAACCTCTTAGACCTTATATAAACAGCTTTGTAAAGGACAAGAATGCTATGATCAATAAAATGATTCATTCAAGCATGCATTCTTTGTTACCTTTGCTCGTATATCTTTTTGTTGTTTACTTATTTATTTTAAGTTTTGGCATAATCAAAGGGGGAAATTATTAGGAAATTTATTTGATAGATTTTGATGATACCATGTAAATCTTAAACCAGGAAGTTGGCACCCCATTTTCCTTGTAATTTGCATTGTAATAGATAGGACTGAAAAAGCTGAGTCAAGTCGGTATGTCAAAGATTACAAGAAGTCAATGGATCGTGTGAAGACTTCTGTTGTGTGTCGGTGAGTAAGGCCATGAAGGAATACAACGACTTCGACTAAAGGAGAGTCGGTGAGGAACAATTGTGAGAAGTGTCGGTCAAGTCAACTCAAGAAGCCAAGTCTACAAGTTGAAGTGACGGTTGAGTCAATCCAATGATTGGAGCGGACCCAGGTCACCTGGGATAAAGAGCGATAGTCAAGTCAATACAACAATCGACTTAGATCCGTTGATTAAAAGTCAAGAATATTACTTCATTTAGTAATATGACAAGTTTCAGTCTAAAGTGTTTGGCCCTAAATTGTGCAAAAGGAATAAGCGATGGGAAACACGCACCTTGTGTCGTGCACTTGCAAACGCTGAAATGCCATTAATACGAGGAAAGGTCAACATCACCAAGGATGCGGACCAAGAAAAGACAAGCCAACGAACACAAAGTGATATTTGAAATTAGCCTATCTCTTCAACGGGAAAAATTTCAAATGGGCCTTATAAAAGGTTGAGGAAGCTATTGAAAAGAGGTTACCTTAACTACGAACCACGAACAAACAAGCAATATTCAAAGCATTTAATGCAATATTCTCATAGCAATTCAAGCAATTCCTCAAGCCTCAAACTTGAAGAAACTTCGATCCAACACCGGTTGTGAAGGAGAGAGAACTTCAACTTTGTTGAAGAGGAAATATTCAAAGAAGCATAGGGGTCTACTTTCCAAGTTAGGATTGTAGAAAGGTTCAAGGTCGAACCATTATCAAGGTTGTTGGAGGGCTTCGTGATCAAATCCAAGAACTTGAGAAATGAGTGAAGTAGCAAGTAGTTGCCTGAAGAAGGTTCTCGAGTCGCAAGAGAAGCGGTTTGTGTGATCAAAGTTGTTTCAGTTGATAAGCGCTTTGTAAATTGATCTGTTACATAGTGGATTCCTCCAGGAGTTGGAGAAGAGAGGATTAGAAGAATTACCCGATCTTCGAACCTCTATAAAATATTTGTGTCATTTACTTTTAGCACATTTACATTCTTGCATATTTACTTATCTGCTGTTAGATTATATTTGTTATCCAACTGATAAATAATCAAGTATAAAAAACAAGCTTAAAACAAATCAAAGGGTGTTAAGTCTTCCGCTGTTAAAAACCAAACCAGCCAAGTTAAGTATTTGGCTTAAGCAACCAAGTTATACTATTAACAGCTCTATCGAGTCTGTTGAGTGGGTAACTCAGCTGAATAGCCAACTTAGCTGTTGCTCAAGGACACAATTGTTTGAGTCAACTCTGTTGAATATTTTTAAAGGACTAAATTTGAAAATTTGGTAAGGTTTATTCAACCCCCCCTTCTAAACCTTACACCACATCCCTTGGGACCTACAACGCCTACGTCATTCTTAAAAATATTCCCTTTCGAATAAAATGACTGTTTTTGTCACTTATCTCATAAATGATTCAGCTCTTATCAAAAGTGACTTAACTCTGCTTCTCTCTTCACATGATGCCACTCAGTTGTCAGCTAACTTGATACAACTGACTTCCCGACAAGACTGTTTCACTTGGCTGAAATGTGAAACTTGTTAATTTTCCATTCTCTCTTCTTCTGTCTCTCTGATTGAGTCTTTTGAGTATCCTAACTCAGTTCAAATAACCCTAACTCATTCTTGAGCTCTTCAAACCTTGATTCACTTAATGGCTTTGTGAATATGTCAGCTAACTGCTTATCAGTTGAAATGTATTCCAAAGTGATGTCTTTCTTTTCAACATGATCTCTTATAAAATGATATCTGACATCAATGTGCGTTGTTCTTGAATGCAACATCACTGGATTACGAGTGATTGCAATGGCACTAGTGTTATCACATATAATTGGAATCTCTTTTTCTTCAATATCATAATCTCTTAGTTGGTTGTCTCATCCATAAGATTTGGGCACAACATTTGCCCACACCTATGTACTCTGCTTGTTTGTGGATGTATCTATTGAGTTTTGTTTCTTGATGAACCAAGAAACTAATCATTTCAAGTATTTGACATGTACCTAAAGTACTCTTCTTGTCAACTCTACATCCAAAGATAATCGAGTCCGAGTATCCTACCACAGAATCCTCCTTCCTTTGGATACCATAAGCTTCTTGGCATCCCTTCAAATATCTTAGGATTCTCTTAGTTGCGGTCATGTGACTCTCTTTTGGTGCGATTGAAATCTTGCATATACACTTACTTTGCAAAGGTGATGTAAAGTGCGCTGCTAAGGCTGTTAAATAGAGCAAAGATCCATGATGGCTCTATATCTGGTTTGATCAACAGCTTTGCCATCTGCATCCATGTCCATCTTGACTGATGTATTCATGGGAATCTTCACTGATGACTTCTCTTCCATACCAAATTTCTCATTAAATCTATGGTATACTTGGTTTAGCTTATGAAGGTTTCATCCTTCAATTGCTTGACTTGCGATCTAGGAAGAAAGTCAGCTCTCCCATCATGCTCATCTCAAATTTTCCTTGCATGAGGTTGGTGAACTTGTCACACAACTCTTTGTTTGTGGATCCAAAAATGATATCATCCACATATATTTGAACAAGCAGTATACTCTCTCCATCTTGAATCCTGAAGAGTATTCTATCAACCTTGCCTTTGGTGAATCCATTGTCAATTAGAAACGAGATAATGTATCATACCATTCTCTTGGTGCTTGTTTCAATCCATACATCTTTCTTGAGCTTGTAGACTTTATCTCCGGAGTTTTCTACTCAAAACCTGGAGGTTGTTCAACATAGACTTCTTCTTCTAACGATCCGTTTAGAAATGCACTCTTCACATCCATTTGATATACGGTGAAGTTCTTATGTGCGCATAAGCAAGAAACATCCTTATTGCTTCCAATCGCGCAACAGAGAGCAAATGTTTCATCAAAATCTATACCTTCTTCTTGCAATACCATTTGGCTACCAATCTTGCTTTGTTTCTTACAATAGATCCCTCCTCATTCATCTTGTTTAAAAAACCCACTTAGTGCCAATAACATTTTGGTGGGTTGGCCTTTCACTAATTCCCATACTTTGTTCCTTTCAAACCGATTCACTCTTCTTGCATGGCCTCAATCCAATGTGCGTCTTCCAATGCTTGAGACACATCTTTAGGCTCTATTTGGGAAATAAAACAAGTGAACATAGCTTCATGCTATGCTCGGATCTGGTTTTTATGCCATCTCTAACATCTCCAATAACTAACTCGGGTGGATGGTCTCTCGGCCATCTCACATCAAAGTTGGAGTAAGTCTGCTTTGGATTGACCATCTCGCAGACTAAGTTGTCTTGAGCACTCTTTCATCTTCATTCATTGTAGACCTTCCACTGTCTTTGAGATTCAACTTTCTCATCATCATCGGGGTTGAGTGCTCTCATTTGAGCTTCAACATAAGGACTAGAGTTGTCAGAACGGGCCTGGCCCGATAGGCCGGCCCGCCCCCCGCTATGAACAATGTAAGGGGTTGGGTTTTGGTTTCAATAGCCCACCAGAGGCCAGGCCCAAATGGTCCAACCCATTTGGGCCCACAGGCTTCAGCGGGTCGGGCGCGGGTTAGCCCGCTATTTTTTGAAAAAAACCCTAAAATTCCTATTTCTTAGGTCAAGCGCGAAGATAAGTGATAACAAAGTTATTCACCCTCACATAATCACGATTCATGCACGCCGCTTCAAAATTATATAAGTCACGCCCACCATCACTCTTCCAAACACATAAAATATAAAATCACTCTCTACATCTTCTACTCTTCGCAACGCCGAGTCGAGTTGAGGCGATTTCTCCGTTGAACACCAACTTCTTGTTGCGGCAAGGGCTCAAAACCGACTTTGGTAATCGAAAAATTGAGCGGCCTGAGAATAGTTTTAATTTGAGGTAAAAAAAAAAAAAAGCTGCGGATTATATCATGTTTATACACAATTTTTCTTTTTATTTCAATGTTTGTGTTGATGTATTGTACTATATTATTCTTCTACAGTTTATGAGTATTTATTCAAAGAAGATTTTGTTTTTTAATCGATTTATTTATAAACAAATATTTATTTTTAAAATTTTTAATCTGCATAATGAATGATGAACTTTATAAGAGTTCTCAACAATGGCTTCTAATATATCAAAATCTCTGTTGATTTCTCTCGTGTGCATCATTGCATGGCAGTGTTTATTTTTGGTTGAATAAGTATTATGAGACTTTGAAGGGTTTTGACAATGAACATATGTTAATTAATACAATTTGAGTACAATCTGTGATTGAGGTTTTATTCTTCTCTCGAGATACAATCACTGGTTTCTCATTTCTTAAAACAAATTAAAAATGATGAACTTTATGAAAAACATAAGTGCTATTATTGGTTCAAACTTTCAATGGTTTGTCTACGTGTGGGAACGAATGGGTTATTTTAATTTATTTGTGGAACTTGAGCCAATTTTGAAGTTTCTTAATTTTGTTGCGCTTTAGAATGTTTGTGTAAATTTGTTTTATTTGTAAACTAAAACTAATGGCTTAAACAAATCTTTTGTTGAAATCATGATCTTTGAGTTATTTATCTTAGATTTTTAGAACTATCGGTGAAGTATTCGCAATAGTTTAAAGATTTTATTTCGATTTATGAATAAAATATTTGAATATTTACTTAAATTCTTCTTAGTTAAGACTTAAAGATTTGGATGTTCTGTCATGAAATCGTAATTCTTGATAGAATTTGCTCATTAGTCATGTTTCTCTTTTCACGTTGCGAGAATAGAAGAAACAAGGTCATGGATTCTACTTACGTGGACCAAATTATTAACTTAGATGGGATAATATGTTGGAGAATACTAAGAGCAATCCAAGTTTAGGTAAGCTAAATAATTTTCTCGATGTTTGGCTTTGTTTCATCAAAAAGAGGTTGGTGAAGATGGTATACAAAGAATCAATGCAAGGGGTCCAAAAAGTATAGAAGCCAAAAACAAAGAGAGAATGAAAAATGAGAGAATTTTCTCATTACAACATATTTATAGAAGCCAAAAACAATGGCTTGATAACAAAAGCTCCTTATCGTGATATGAGATATGGCCCAAGAGTAATAACTCATCCGAATATACATCTCAAAATACTTCTTGCATGCGCCATAACTTGCACGCAAGAAGTAGGGGGGGCAAGTGATGAGGATAATTTTGACATTAACACGTGGCATTGCGAGGGCGTGGCACGTGTACCACTAAGATGACAATTATCTTTGTGATAAGACTTATCTTAATTGACTAAGAAGTCCGACCTCGGGAAAAATTGCTAAGGAGTTATAACTTTTTTATTTTTTTATTTTATATATGCGGGAGGAATCCTTGGCAATCGTGGGTGACCAAGGTCATAAAAGAGGATCTTGGCTCTAGGTAAGGGGGAACATATTGACATTATATGGTTCAATTATATTTTACTATATTTGGGATGGTGGTTTAGGCGGAAACATTTAGACTACTATTTATAAGTGACTCTCTTATTATATATATATATATATATATTCAAAAATCTATAATTAACGACTTTTTTGATAAGTAAAAGTTTATTATAAATTAACCATCAAATAACTATTATTGTGAAAAATAGACTTTGTCCATATGTTCCCAAGTCCCAAACAAACTCTATTTGGGAGCACTTTTGAAATGGAAGTGCATTAGTAAAATGGAACTTTTTAATAAAAGTTTTGTCAAAAAGTGCATTTCAATATTCATTTTGTATAAGTGAGTGGTACAAAAGGAAATCCAAAAGTTGCATATTTATTTATTTGCACTTCTTCAATATGAATTATTAGAAAAGTGTTTTTTTTTTCTAAAATCCATTTAAAAATAACTACAAACATTCATTCTTTTTTGTCCCCCTCAAAATGGACTTCTCCACAAAAGAAGTTATGTTCATGTCTAAAAAGTCAATTTAGTCTTATAGTTAATAAAAATATTTGAATTGGGTTTAAATTTATCAAATATTATAAAATTAGTGGGATATTCTTACATGAATTGCATATGATTTGAAACTACTTGAAATTTCTGTCTTTTTGTTTGCCACTTATTTGAAATTTCGCAAATGAATTGACGCTCATGTCATGCGGAGTAGAAATAATGTGCACTTAATTCAACCTCGTCACGCTCTAAATCATATGAGAAGTCCGAATAAGTAATTTGGCTTAGAATTCGAAAAATAAAGAATGTTCAAGTCATATGTGGTTCATATGATAATGGGAGTGTTTGCAATCACTGAAAAAAATCACTTCATAGTTTTTAGCTGGAAAAAAAAAGCATTTTGTAGTATTTGCAAATGTCAACTTCTGCTTCTGATTCTGCTTCATTTAATCAGAATCTAAAAGTAGGTAGAGAGGTGCTTTAGATTTATACTTCTATTTCTGGTTTGAGCTTTACAAACAAATAAGCATTTTTCAAAACTTTTTCACCAAACACTCTCAATTTCTGATTTTATTTTTAAACACTACCAACTTCTGCTTTTTAACTACTTTTACTTCTACTACAATAAATCACTTCTTCTAAAAGCAAAAGTTTTTGCAAACACTCCCAATATTTAGTTCATTTTCAAAATCGATCAAATCATAACTATATGATCTCAAACACTACCACTTCGTCTAAAAATTAATTGGCATTAGGAAGCACATACCCTTAACATTATAGCGTACATTCGTGAGCGCCCACAACATTCTATTGTGACTTGATCCCACTGAATCTAACATCAAGGTTACACCTTGTGACCAACAATTCACTTTTTCATAAAATTAATTGTCATTAGGGAGGCTCATACATTTAACATTACAACGTACATGTAGGACCTACAACCGAGAGGACAATTGTTGTCACTTGCCACACCTAGAGATGTCAATAAGGTCCCAGTCTTGAGGTCTAACCATATTCCTATCCCTATCCTAAAAATTTGAGGTTGAGACTATATTTTCTAAGCCCTTATAACATGAGGGCATTTTAGCCCATCATAATTTTACCTAGAATACCGCCAAATCTAATCTTAGGTCTCAAAAATCAATTATCATTTAATCTTAGAAAATTATAATTGAAAGATGAAGAAATATGATATTATTATCCATGATTTCCTTGTTATAATATTAGGTTGCTTTTTTTATTGATAAAATTATTTAGAAAAAAACTCATTATTATTACTTATTTTTTATTAGAATATGTTATATCGATTATTTGATTTGGTTATGAATATTAAACTTATAAGGGCATGAATTCATTACAGGAATAGACCTAGATTTTCAAGTCCTTATGAGGGCTTTTTAACCCTAGCCCTTAAGGGCTACGACCTTTAGGGCAAGGGCAAGGTCGGGCATAGCTTATTGACATCTCTAGCCACACCTTGTGACCCAATAAGAACTTAATTCGAGCATTGTTATTAATTATCGACTAAATTGAATTTTTAAATTCTAACAAAACTGGTTTTGACACCTATAACACAATTTTTTATTGTTTGGAAATAAACAAATAAGGAAAAATCATAAAAATTAAATATATGTGAATCAAATGAAAAATATGGGTTACAATATCTAAAAATCATCTAATTCTTTTCTTAAAGAATATAATATTTGGAATTCGAGATTTTTGGAGATGAACTCTTTCATCTTGATAAAACTTTAATTTGAATAACGTTAATTCTAGGGCTTGAAAGCTTAATCTCGAATCAATCGTGATATATTTAACGATATTTGACTTGATATGAGAACTTCTTGGTGGAATTATCTCTTTGATCTTTCTCCAATATGAACTTGATATTTGATAACATTAGCTCGAGGCTTGACAGACTTTTCCCGAATCAAACGCTATGATTTGAGTAGACTCCGTGATGAACGCCTTGAATTTCGCATTGAACATTGTGGATCTCCTTGAATTTGATCTTCTTTGAGAGAATTTTCTCCACCACCTTTCTTGCTTGGATTTCTTCTCTTAGAATTGTCCTTTAATCTCTTGAAATGACCCTATTTGTACTTGTAGAAGAGACGTTATTGGATAAATAATATAGTGAAGTACTTTGATTTGATTGGTCCTTCAAGATTTAATATCTATCTATATATCTATATCTATATTTATATAATAACAAATGCTTACAAAATAGTAATGTAGAATTTTCCGCTCATTTTTTAGTTTCTAAAATAAGAAGTTGATTTACGAATAGGGAATATGTTGTGCTCGATTTTCAATATGGAAACTAATTATTCATGACAATAAATTTTGTGCTCAATTTTTAATATGGAAACTAATTTTTCATGACAAGAAATATGAATATGGTCGATTTTTGTATGGAATATTTTACTACTAATTGTTCAATTTGAATGTTAAATATCTCCTAATCTTCTTTGAAAGCGGTTTTCAATCTTTCTTAAATAATATTGCATTACATATTGCATGTTTCTTGAAACTTAGATTTTCGATGACTTGCCATACCAATTTGTAATTTGATTCAATACCATATATAGTATAACAAATCAAGTAAAATTATTGCCAAACTAATAGATATTTTTCAAACTGGTAGGAGATTGATTTATTTAAATCACTCATTAAAAATTACATTAGAAATTGCTTGGGAAACTAATATGTACTTTTTCGATGTAAGATTTCAGAAAAAACATTACCTTATATTGTTCAATAAATTGGTAAAAAAATCTATAAATTAAAAATTGATGTCACAACTGACATCACAAGTTTGTAATTCATTACATATTTATAGTTTATAATTAGTCACATACTTGTCAATCAAGTTGATTTTAAAAAACATTACCATACATTATAAATTAATTGTCAAACTAACATATACTTTTGCGATATATATTTCCAAAAAAGCAAGTTATCATAAATCAATCGATATAATAATTTATTGCCAAACTAATAAATATTATAATTGAATCTATAAATTTTTCAATAAATCATTCAATATAAAAAAACTTTCAATAAAAAATTAATATGACAACTAATAAATAATATTCCCATCATATAAATAGAAACGTTTGAAATTTACCGAATAAAACATTCCCTTATATATTTAGTGCACTCTCATAAGTCATTCAACCTTGCATCGATCTTAAAACCCGAGTGTTCTAAAGAGCACTAGCGCTAGTCGGGCAAAGAGACCGGGGCCTAGCACCTAGCGGGGACTAATCGGGGTTAGGCGGGACCTAAGCGGAGTTAGGTGGGGCATAATCGGAAGAATACGTGGCGGACAAGGGGACCTAGCACTGGCGGTGACTAATCGGAGCTAGGTAGGAATTTTTAGAAACGATCTTAAAACATTCATTGTAATAGCAATTGTCTTCCATAATACAAAAAGTTATAGCCCCATGTTGACTTTGATCAAGGACTTGGACATGCCAACCGTCTATGAATATTCATGAGAAGTCACTATGAAAGAAAAACAAAATACAAAGTCTAGAGTGCATCTTCCTTCCATGATTATGAGGTATGAGATATATGTGTATGATTTTTATTGATTAAATAGTATACAACGATCTAATTTTAATTTTTATTATACTCGTTACAGGGTGATAGAATCCATGTGCACAATCCAAAAAGTATATATCGAACAGTATAAAAAGCAACTTGCTGAAGGTCGTGTCTACGCAGTTAGGGATTTTATTGTTTCCAACTATAAAGACAAGTATCAGACTACTTCGATAAAATATAAATTTTTGTTTTATGGAAAGACACATCTTCGATAAATATGACAAAGAGAATAATAATATATCGACATAGTTGAAGACAAATAGTGCCAATACAGTTATATATATATATATAATCTGAAATAGCAGCAAACAACATATATTGAAAATCAAAATACATTTTTAGTGAATAAAAACAGTGGCTCATGCAGTGAATAAAAACAATGGCCCATTTTCTATAATTAACTGAATACTTTTTCTATCCATATTCCAATGGGTCAAGAAATATATAACATGAGTAGAAAAAAAAAACTCATATATTCAATAAGCGGTCATAAAAATTTGAGACAAGGGGGATCATTTGATTCAGAACCAAAACGTGCAACATTAAGTTTTTAAAGTACTCTCCTACAGATTCTTATTAACTCAAGATGGCTATTAACTTACATATTTTAATTACCTTTGGACAAGAAAATATTTATTTTCATCAATATATCAAACAACACCAAATATGATTATTAAATATAAAACCAAAATTATTAAAATCAATTTATAGTGTTGTAAGTATGGCAATGAATTTTTAACAAACTTTTTAAAGGGATCTTCGCGCGCATAAATATATGATCAAAAAGTACTTTGAAAATCGAGTAAAAATCAGACATTTTCAAACAACGAACATTAAAGCCCTAATTTTCGATTAAATCATCAAAATCCCATGAATGAATTAGGAGAATATCGGTACAACAAACATACACACAGAAAAACTACATAACAATAAAATTAAATTGTGAAAAACGAAGAATTTTTTTGTTAATCTTATCGAGGCTAAAAAGCAAATTTAACTTGATTAATTTTTTTCGGTTTAAGATATAGAAATAGAAAATATTGAATCTGGTGTTGAGAGAGAAAGATATCTGAAAATGGAGAACATGCCTTTTAAAAATCTCAAAATACACCTAATCTGGAGCCGCTGGAAATGGAATTGATGATCAGTAATATAACAGAACAAATACATATTCAAATCTAAATAATTAATTGTGAAAAATGAAGAAAAATGTGGTTTTTTTGAAACATTTCGGTGACCAACAACTCAAAATTAACTGGGTATATTTTTTTGTGTGGTTAAGAAATAGATCAAAATAAAACAAATCCAAAAAATAAAACACCAATTACAAATAGAAATGTACTCATTTTGAAATGAAAATTTCGAATCGATGTTGAGGAGAAAAAAGTATGGTAATGGTGAATATACCTTTAAAAAACATCAAAGTCCGCTTCCAAAAAAAAAAATTTAAAGTCTCTAAAGCTTGAGCTTTGGAAATGGAATTAATTATAGTCATCAATATATCTACATTATATTGTTAATTACTCGAAAAGAGTGAAAATGGCTATTTGCTAAATGATTTGAGATGGGGCGAAATTGATTGAAGGTTTAATCATGTTTGAGAGAACAAATCAAAGCGTAAATGGCGTGTTTGTTTGTAAACCCTCACACATAAATTGACTTCTCTTTTTAAATATATTGGGTCATTTTTTAATTGTATTTGCACCATTGATTGAGAGATAATGTGTCCCAATCTTGTGCACTTAAAGTACATGTGTAATCCCTTATAAAAGACACACATTTGCTTAATTATTTTCGATTTCGGTATTGGTGTAATTGGGCCTCGGAAGTTAGTATATTTAGGCCAATTTTTTATTTTGGTTTTGTACCATTATGGGTCTATTATACATACACCATTTATTTTGATGTCAATGTTTATGATTTTTAATGTATTTTAATTTTTCATGAATTTAAAATATAATAAAATAAATTATGTAGTTTGAAGACATTTTCTATGTATTTTAGTTGTATTTTTCGGATGGTTTTATATTATAATAATATTTTAATCGTACTATTATATTACAATATAAGTATATGTTTATTAAATTTCTTTAACAAAATAGATTTTTTTGTAAGAAAACTTGCTAAATTTAAATTGAAAAAATTAAATAAATTTATTTTAAATTATAATGTTAATTTTTCAAATCTATTCATTCAAACAATGTTGGGCAATGAGAAGGAAAACACCTAAATTGTAATTGCAAAGGCTTTCTTTTATAATTTAGATGTTTGTTTGCTTTTTTAATATATTCGTTAAAATAATATGAGAAAGAAAAAATATTTATTACGCTATTATATTAATAATTATTAAAAAAATAGATTTTTTAATATTTAACGAACATCTATCAGTTTTTAGAATCTAATTATTATCATTACTTTTTGAAATCGTTGAAAATCTTAATGCATTGCACACAAATATTTCTTTTATAGATTACCATGTTGGATTTTTGAAGAAATAATATTTAAAAATAATGAGATAAATATATCTTTTTATTTCATTGTTTTTATAATTTATATTCATTATTATATTTTTCCTTTTTCGAGCTCCATGAGAAGTGACATTAAAAAAGTATATTTGGTTTTGTGTCTATTATTTAGTTATTGGCATTCTTGAAATAAAATAATAATTTATGTAATTCACACTTATTTCAATTTTGTTTAATTTGTTTTACAAACAATATGACACTATCTATAAATAGTCCTCGGAAGCTATCTAAAGGAGTTGTTTCCCAAGATTCGTCTAGCAAAATAATTACGTGTACAAAGAAGTATTCTAAAATTTTTAATTTTTATTCGTAGTGATATAACTTGATTTTGTAAAATATATATTGTTTTGTTATATATTATATGTAGATTGTATATCTTTTGTGAATTAATTTTATATAATCCAACACACAACACCTTGTGCATCGCACTAAACCCTAAATCCTAAACCATGAACCCTAAACCCTAAAATCTTAAATCCAACACACCACACCCCATGCATCGCACGGTCAAAAACTAGTTATATATTTAATCACAACATGTAATAATATTAAAGAAAAATTATTTTCTCGAATTTATCAAGATACATTGTGAGCTTCAAGAATTTGACATTTGACAGTCTTTAATTAGAAAATAAAATATATATTAAAATCTCAATATATTAACTATTTAATTTAGGAAATTAAATTCGATTAAAATCCCAAATAAAATAGAAAATATAAAATTGATAATTAATATATAATTTCACATGTGCCATCATTTAAGTGGCGTAAATATAATTTGTCTACACACCCTCATTGTTAGAACACCAAATGTGCAAGAATGGGGAATATAACAATATTTAGTTTTAGTATTATTTTGGTTTAAATGAAACCGAACTTAAATATTGTAAAAACATTTTCATCTTCTCATGGCATTTTTACTAGAATATAGTCACTATTATTGTTTTGAATTATTGTATTTTGTATTTAATTTCTCCATTATACCATTACATCTTTCAATTATTAAACATTCTAAAATCAATTCATGGTATATAACATAGGGATACGACAATTATAATAGAAAAGGATATTCCAATTATATTATACTCATTATATAAAAAAAAACTCATATTATATATTTCTTACAATTATTTTTAAAATGGAAGCGAAATAAAACAAAACACAAGTTAAAATGCGGTCACCTATCAAATATTTCTGCTGCGATTGGATACCAAAATTTCTCATTTTCGCTCCACTAGAGAATTTTTTTTAACTCAAATTGTGATTGTCTATCAAAATTCTGGAAAATACATTATTCACTCACTTTCACTTTTCTCCCGTTTTTCAAACATTAATCACATCATCCACTTTCCAAGATAATAAAATCATTATTACACATTTTTCCATAAATTTCACTATTCATCTACTCACATAGTTTTAACTATCAGTCATTTTTAATCGATATTTTTATTATTTCTATATCACATCATCTTTCATCATCACATTTTTATTTCATATCCATTCACATTCCCCAAAAAGTTTTTATTCTCGCTAACAAAATTTTCAAATTATTCTCTATCGAAAAGAAAATTCAAAATAAAAATATATCCAATTGCAACCTTCCATTTTTGTACTACTACGGTATTTTTTACTCCAACATGCGATTGTTCACGAGAATGTTTAGAAAATACACTATTCAATCACTAATCACATCTACTCATTAAAAAAGTATTAAATCAACTATAATTATTACATATTTTATCACAAATTCCATTACTAATTCACAAACTTCAAATCATCAATTACATATAATTATTATTTTACTATTTTAATATATTATAGATTTTTATCATTATATTTCCATTATTCAATCACAATTATCAATACTTATCTTACCCGTAGTATTTTTTAAGTCATTATTCTCTACCGGGAAAAAGAACTCAAAATGCAAAGATATTAAATTCCCTTCGAGTCATAGATTCCTAGCGTAACTCCGGAAACGAGAATCTCATTTGAGTCTCAGATTCATAAACCATAGAATAAAAACCTACAAAAATCTCATTTTATATAGAGAACATTTTTTTTTGAACATATTTTTTTTATTAAATCAAAACATTAGCAAACAAAGCATCAATGATACATAGAGGTGGAGAAGTCCACACCGATTAACAAAAGAGAAAGACTTTTTTTCTGAGATGAGCAACCATTTTTTTGTCACCTAAAAAAACCAACGAAAATTAGGTTCACTATTCAACATAAAACGACACTCTTGCATTATAGTGTCAAATTCAGAATCTCCTACAGTGGACGAATACAAACTTTCAACAACACACTTTGCATCCATCTCAATCACAACTTTACGAAATTCTAAGCTACAAATCCATGAAAGTGCTTCGCGTACTCTTATAGCTTCAGCCTCACGAACCTTGTAAAGCCCCATACATCTGATTGTTCTAGCTGCTAAGAATTCTCCCAAGTCATTTCTCAAAATCAAACTAATACCCGTCATATTTAAATTGTGTAGGTCCCAAGGGGTGTGGTGTAAGGTTTAGAAGGAGGGATTGAATAAACATTACCAAATTTTCGATTTTAGTCTTTTTAAGATTTTTCAACAGAGTTGACTCAAATCAGTTGTGTCCTTGGGGGACAGCCAAGTTGGCTATATTCAGCTAAGTTACCCACTCAACAAACTCGATAGAGTTGTTGATAGTATAACTCGGTTGCTTAAGCTAATACTTAACTTAGTTGATTTGGTTTTTAACAGCGGAAGACTTAACACTCTTTGATTGATTTAAAGTTTGTTTTAGCATGTTTTATTTATCGATTGGATATTTAATAAACAATTTAGAAAATATATGCGAAATATAAGTTTTGAAAGTAAATTGACACAAGTAATTTTTATAGTGGTTCGAGGATGTGGTAATTCCTCTAGTCCACTCTTCTCCAACTCCTGGAGGAATCCACTAAGTAACAGATCGGGTTACAAAGTAGTTAACAGTCTCGAAACAGCCTTAATCACACAGTTGGCTTCTCCAGCGACTCATCTTCTTCACGAGACAGTTGCATTGCTACTTCAGCTCACTTTCAAGTCATTGGATTTGTTCACACAGCCCTCCAACAAACTTGAATCTACTAGTTCGACCTTGAACCTTCTACAACTCCTTCAACTTGGAGAGTAGACCTCTTTTTGTTCTTCAAATGTTTCCTCTTTAACTGGTTGAAGTTGTCTTTCCTTCATAGTGTGTGTTGGATCGAGTTTCTTCGAGTTTTAGGCTTGAGGAATATCCTGATAAGCTTTGAGAATATTGCAGGTTAATTGCTTGCTCGATGAATGCTTGTTCGTGCTAGGTTCAGGTAGCCTTTTCTCAAATGCTTCCTCAATCTTTTATAGTGCACATTTGAAATTTGCCCGTTGAAGATATAGGCCAATTTCAAATGACACTTCTTGTTCGTTGCCTTATCTTTTCTTGGTCTGCAGCACTTGTGATGTTAACCCTTTCTCGTATTAAATGGCTTCGCAGCTTTACAGGTTCCGAAACAAGTTGCAGTATTTCTCATTGGCTTATTCCTTTTACATATTTCTGGGCCAAATACTTTAAGACCTGGCAGCTTTGACATATTACTATATCGAGTAATATTCTTGACTTTCTTCCAATGAATCAATGTCAGTTGTCTCAACTTGACTGTTGTCTTTACCCCTTGTGACTTGAGTCTTCTCCAATCATAAGATTGACTCAACTATCACTTCAACTGTTAGACTTGGCTCCTTTCATTCACTTAACTGACACTTCACACAGTTGTTCCTCAGCTGACTCTCTTTCAATCGAGTCCTTGTCTTCCTTCATGGCCATACTCAGCTGACACACAGCAGAGTCTTCACTCTAGTCTGCAGTTGACTTCTTGCAATCTTGACTTAGCTGACTTCACTCAGCCCTTCCAGTCCTATCTATTATAATACAGAATTACAAGAAAAATGGGGTGCCAACTTTCTAGTCTAAGTTTTACATGGTATCATCAAAATCTAACAAATAAATTTCCTAACAATTTCCCCTTTTTTGATGATACCAAAACTTAAAACAAACAAAATAAGTAAACAGCAAACACAAACAGTGCAGTAACAAAGAATGTATGATTTTGAATAATCAATTTTATTGATCATAGCATTCTTGTCCTTTACAAAGTTGTTTATAACAAGTAACAGAGTTATATACAAGTACAACTTTTCAACGTGTATCTAAGCTAAGTTACAAGGAGAATGAACATTACAAGGAAATTCTTCAGAGTTATATTACAGAAAACTTACAGTTATGTATTTACAACAAAGTAAAATACATGAAGGGGTTCGCAGTTGTCTTCAACGCCTTGGCTGCTTCCTTCTTCTTTCTTCGTTCATCAGCTCTCTTCCTATCATCCTCGGGTCTTCTCATCTTCCTTTCTTCTTCTTTCTTCTTCTTCTTCTCGTAGGCTCGCTTAGCAATAGGGTCATCCTTTCGCTATCTCTCCTCCCATTTGCGATTCACCCTTTTATTCTCTTCCTCTTGCCTCTTCTTAGCTTCAGCAACCTTGCGTGCAACTTCCATGTTAGCAAGGTGATTGAATCCACCCCAGTATACGAGTCCCTTCTTTTGTGGATCGACATACTTAACATCTTCTGGTCTTGGCCGTTGTTGACTGCTTCTCCCACTGCCACCATGTCTACCCCTTGTTGACTCAGCTTCCCTTCCTCTGGGAGTATATTGTACTGGAGCATTTGACTTTCGGTAGAGTGACTACTTTGGAACATGATCGCTTATCGATCGACTTGCACGCTCGATTCCTTCTCCCCCAAAGACAAATCCCATGATTGAGGCAGAGTCATATCTTTAAAATAACCTTCTGCTTCTAGAGTCTGGAACAAGGTATGGGAATTAGTTCAAAGGCCAACCCACCAGAATGTCATTGGCACAAAATGGGTTTTCAGAAACAAGATGAATAAGGAAGGATCTGTTGTAAGAAACAAAGCAAGATTGGTAGCCAAAAGATATTGCCAAGAGGACGGTAGAGATTTTGATGAAACATTTGCTCCTGTTGTAAGATTGGAAACAATAAGGATGTCTCTTACCTATGTTGCACATAAGAACTTCATTGTGTATCAAATGGACGTAAAGAGTGCATTTCTGAATGGAATGTTAGAGGAAGAAGTCTATGTTGAACAACCTCCAGGTTTTGAGCAGAAAACTATTGGAGATAAGGTCTACAAGCTCAAGAAAGCACTATATGGATTAAAACAAGCACCAAGAGCATGGTATGACACATTGTCTCAATTTCTAATTGACAATGGATTCACCAAAGGCAAGGTTGATAGAACACTCTTCAGAATTCAAGATGGAGAGAAATTACTACTTGTTCAAATATATGTGGATGACATCATCTTTGGATCCACAAACAAAGAGTTGTGTGACAAGTTCTCAAACCTCATGCAAGGCAAATTTGAGATGAGCATGATGGGAGAGATGACTTTCTTCCTAGGACTTCAAGTCAAGCAATTGAAGGATGGAACTTTCATAAGCCAAACCAAGTATATAGAGATTTGATGAAGAAATTTGGTATGGAAGAGAAGTCTTCTATGAAAATTCCAATGAATACATCAGTCAAGATGGACATGGATGCAGATGGCAAAGTTGTCGATCAAACTAGATATAGAGCCCTCATTAGATCACTGCTCTATCTAACAGCAAGCAGGCCAGACATCACCTTTGCAGTAGGTGTATGTGCCAGATTTCAATCTGCACCAAAAGAGAGTCACATGACTACAGCTAAGAGAATCCTAAGATATTTAAAAGGATGTCAAGAAGTCGGCTTATGGTATCCAAAAGAAGAAGGATTCAAGTTGGTTGGCTGCTCCGACTCAGACTATGCTAGATGTTGAGTTGACAGGAAGAGTACCTCAGGTACATGTCAAATGCTTGGAAATAGATCGGTTTCTTGGTTCAGCAGGAAACAAAATTCAATAGCTACATCCATAGTGAAGGCAGAATACATAGATGTGGGCAAACATTTGTTGTGTGCCCAAGTCTTATGGATGAGACAAAGAATGAGAGATTATGATGTTGAAGAAAAAGAAATTCCAATTATGTGTGATAACACAAGTGCTATTGCAATCACTCAAAATCCAATGTTGCATTGAAGAACAAAGCACATTGATGTCAGATATCATTTCATAAGAGATCATGTTGAAAAGAAAGACATCACCTTGGAATACATCTCAACTGACAAGCAGTTAGCTGATATATTCACAAAGCCTTTATGTGAATCAAGGTTTGAAGAACTCAAGAATGAGTTTGGGTTAATTGAGATAAGTTAGAATACTCAAAAGACTCAATCAGTAGAGACAGAAGATGAGCAATTGGAAAATAAGCAAGTTTCACATTTCAACTATGTGAAACACCCGATCGGGAAGTCACCAGACGAGTTAGGCGACAAAATTGAGTTACATCATGTGAAGAGAGGAGCGAGTTGAGCCACTTTGGATATAAAATTTGAATCATTTATGAGCTAAGTGACAAAAACACAATCATTTTAATTAAGCGGGAATGTTTTTAAGGATGACGTCGGTAATAATAATGATCATCACAAAAAAAAGTTACAAATAAACCATATGATTGGATATAAATGTTGTTGTATTTAATGCGGGGAATTAAATGTGGTTTTGAAGCTCCAATCCTAGCCGTTGATCTCAATCAAAAAAATTCAAATTCCATACGATGTCCTTTCACGTCCCTTATATACAAAATTTCATCTTCTCTCTCCTCACGCAAACCCTTTCGTCTTAAGCAAAAGAAGTTCACTCTCTCTGCAACTGAGTTCAAACCCTAGTTCTTCAAGGTCAAGTTTCTAAAGTTCAAATCGGTAAAATCGTCTGAAAATGGCAGCAAACCATGATTTTGCTTTGTTATCCGAGAAGATCCACACCAATTCGTTAGTGGGCTTCGCTGGTATGATCAAACAGGGCGTGGATGGTGCCCTTGTGAAGAAAATAGCTGAGAATATAGAAAAGTCTGGTCTAAAGGACTTTTTGATGATTCAGTTCACTCACACCTATCTGGAAGAGGTAGCCATGTTCTATGTGAATACGGAGGTACAGGACGATGAAATCTGTTCATTGGTCCACAACAAGGTCATAAAACTCACTGCAAAAGACCTTGCTGAGCACTATTTTTTGCCCGTTGAGGACTTGAAGGACATCGTTGAAAAGGATGTCGACTTAGTTGCTGCCTGGAAGGAGGTGGCCAAGCCGGAGTGTGCTGCAACGGCTGTCTATATAGCCAAGAAGGAGTCTCTGAAGGAGGATTACCACAAACTTATGGACATCGTGTCCAAATGCGTGGATATGAAATTTGAAAGCTTCAATCAGCTGTCCAAGACTAAGCTGGTCGTGATGGCTGCGATGATGCAAGAAAATAAGGTAAAACTGGTTGAGTTCGTCTTGATTGAATCACAAAACATGTCTTTGAACAAGTCCTACAAGGAGGATGGGACATTCAGTTGCTCCCTAGGTTATGGCCTTGTTATTGGCCATCTGATGGAGGCAAAGGATGTTACACTCCGCCATGGCAAGCCCTTTCATGCCAACAAGAAGATGTTTAAAGCAAACCTTTCTGGAGCCCAGAAGAAGGCTCATGCACGAAAGGCATATCGAGTGAGGGGAATCACCACCTACTAACACACACAGACCTCTCCAGCTCTCTCCCCAAGAAGAAATCCAAGAAGAGAACTGCATCGTCTAAGCCTACTCCTGCCCCAGCAGCCAAGACGAAGAAAGCACATGCTCCCGCAGCCAAGTCCAAAGCTCCTGCCCATGCAGCCAAGACCCCTGCCCCAGCAGCCGAAATAGAGGAGGAAACCCAAATTCCCTCCCATATCATGAAGAAGAAGAGAATTGTCAAGTCAAGAAAGGCAGCTACCTCTAAGAAATGAGAAAAGGCCTTCACTCTCGAATAGCCTGCGGAGGTGGAACCTCAGATCCACCTGGTTCCAACCAAAAGAAGACGGTTGTACAAGCGTTCTGAGCTTGAGAAGACAATTGAGTCCGGCACCCAATCGGAGAAGGAAGCTGAGACCGCTGATGCTTAGGAGAGTAGTCTCCAGAAGTTGTTGACGAGCCTGAGAAGACTGTTGATGTTAATCAGCAGAGAACCGTTGAAGACCCAGTTGTGCGGCAAATAGTTGAGGACATGGAAGCAGCTGAGACAACAGAACCTTTGAAAGAACAGGTTGTCTCACCTTCTAGAGACAGACAATTTCTTGAGTCGAGGAGGAGCATAGCCCACTAGCCCCCATTCAGGAGATCGGAGAAGAAGGCAATGATGATGATGATGATGATGACTTAATCATGTATTCTTCCGTCTACCCAAACATCCAAAGAAGATTGAGGGAATGGAGGGCATGGAAGTTGGATCATTCAAGGCGGCTTCACTTGTCCCGAGTTCATCAAGGAGGAAGAAGAGCTTCTCCGATTCCTTGGTCTTACAAATGTCCAATCACTCTAAATGAAGAAAACTACTTGGACATACTCGCATAATTAAGGAGGATGAGAAGGAGAAAGGCGAGGAGCAAGCCAGCCTTGGAGAAATCCAAGATATGCGCACATAGTGGGACTCATGAGCATATCTATGAGTCCACTAACAATGATGAAGACTTGGATCCAAGCAACTGCTGCAGTAGAGAGAAATAATAAGAAATACAAGCAGGCTTTACAAGAATCCGATCCATGCACGAGCAAAGCTTATTAAAGGTCCAGAGAGTCCTCAAAAATCTCTCCCGGATCGATCCTTTAAGGAGTGGCACAGTGATTTTATTAGACGGACATAGCTGAAACCACATCCCCGTGCATTCGACATGGCTCGCATGGAATTGGCAATGAAGCCGGGAATTCGGGCACCCAAGCCAAGCTCACAAGAAAGAAGGTGTTAACACACCCGCCCCATGTGGCTCAACACTCGGGGAACAAGAGCGGCGTCTCGGGAGCGAGTGACCTATGTCTTACTATCATTCACTCACCGGTGGTGCGCCAAGGGGGAAACTCTCTCCACCACACTGGGTTGGAGGTTGTTGTGGGAGACAAATTAATGCAGAGACGAAGTTGAGAAAAACACTGAACATTAGAGTGACATTAACGACGCTTAGACAGTTGAGTATGTCTCAGTTGAGATGTCAGCTACTTTAAAGGCCGATGAAGCTGCTGCCGCAGCCAAGGCAAATGATGGTGAAGCCCTGGGAGTTAACACTGGGCTCAAAAGTGCAATCCAAGGAGTTAAGAGTTTGATGGATGCCATGGTCCAAGACCATAAGATAGTTGCATCTGTCGAAGGGATAGTAGAAGACCCTAAGAGAGTTGAGACTATCGAAGGGAATGTAGAAGGCCCTGCAGCAGTTGAGACTGCTGAGGGTAATTAAGGTCTAAGGGAGGTTGAGACTTCCCTAGGTTAAGAGCTGAAAGAACAGAACATCCCTCAGATCGAAGGGGCTGCTGCAGAAGAGGAAAAAAGCGCCCTTCATGATTCCCAGGAACACATTGACACTTCATTTTTGGGATCAAAGGATGAAGATGGGTCCACACTTCATGAAAATCCATCGACGGACACAGTTGAGGATGTTCTCAAAACTAAGAGCCAAGTCAGTGAGAAGACGGCTCGAATGAGGTTTAGTTTTGATGATGAGCCATCTCCTAAGGCGTCATCATCTTCCGAGGACGCTGATGATACAGCTGAGGACAAGGTCATTCACTTAGAAGAACACACTGAGACCGACGAAGCTTTTAAGACAGTTGAGGCTCAGACAGTTGGGCAAACAATCTTAACTTCCCCAATCAAAAAACCGAGTCAATCGCGCATGCTCCCACGATTCGAAGAGTAACGACTATACCTCAACCACATACTCTCACAACTGCACCACTATTTGCCGATAAAGCTGGTGCAGCTGAGGCACAAAGAGCTGAATCATCGCAGGCACCACAAAATCAAGAAATCCCATTTGTTCGCGATGATGTGTTTGAAGATATGTTCTCATTCTCAAGAATCGCCTTTTATGGAAGAAGAATCTACTCTTGAGTTAAGAAATTATACCGTGCGGGAAGAGCTTGACTCATTCCCACGGATACACGATTGTGCCAGAGACTTTAACTTTGACGCAAATTGGCCGGCAAGAATCGAATCCAACTTGATAGGCACAAAATCAAGAGTTCCGTGAAGTCTTCAAGAAGATTTGTGAAGATATTGAGAAGATGGAACGTCACTAGCTTTAGGCCTCTCGGACTTACGTTTGGACAATCGAGATGCCACTCTCACAAAGATACCGATTTGAGAGGGATTGTGGTGAGAATAAGGGAGTGGGCTCAACAAATAGATCGCCATGAGAGAGGAGCAAGTCCATTACTTCAAAGCACTTTTTGCAAAGATGCTCGTATGGAGTGCGGATAATTCTATGTATCAACAGAGAATGAAATAGTATATTGCGAGGATTGAAAAGTCCCACAAGTCAGACATGGAGCTGCAATAACACTTTCACAAGAATGAGATTTCCCGACTCGAGAATAATATGAATGAAAAATTCATCCTTCTCATGGCTGAAATGAAGATCGTGACAACAGTAAGTAGAAGGCTACTCGCTCGAGAATTTCATAAAGCTTACGATGCAATAGACTCCAAGCAAAACTCGATGAACAGCCGACTGGACTTCATCCTCAGTGGATTGTTCCCTAGGATACCTCTCTCTTTTGGTGATGATGCCCAAAAGGGGGAAGAGGAGACCCTGAAGGGATTAAAAGGAGAAGTGAAAGTAGGAGGTGACAAAGCTGAGGGGGAAGGAAGCTCCAAAAATCTTTCTTTGAAGATGATGTACGCTGAAACCCCACACAATGTGGTGAAGCCGCCTCCATTCTCAACAAGCTACCTATGACACTCCCTATCAAGAAAGTTGCAAAAGAAAGGGCCATGGCGAGATAAAAGAAAGGCCATTGAAGAATAATGGAAGAATTTGAGGAGGTAGCTATAAAATAACCCCAAGAGAAATTTCCATGCCTGATGATGGATCTGAGCCCAGATCGGTGGAGGAATTCAAGACTCTAGAATCATAAGGCTACTTCAAATGAATGACTCTGCCTCAAGCCTGGGATTTGTATTGGGAGAATGGACTCGAATTATGTCAATCACCGATAAGCCTAGTAGACTTCCAATGATCACTACCGAAAGAAGAGACTCCAATACAGTACACTCGTAGAGGAAGGGGAGTTGAGTCAGGAAGGGGAAGACATAGTGGTGGTGGAAGAGGCTCTCAACCTCGACCAAAACCAAAATATGTCTCGTTCGTGGATCCGAGAGAAAAAGGTCTTATATATTGGGTGGATATGATCACCTTGCCAACCTAGAAGTTGCGGAAAGAACGTTGAGGCTCTTAAAAGGCAACAAGGTCGAATGAGAGAAGTCTCCTCGCAAATGGGAAGAGAGAAAGTGGAGGAATGACCGCTAAAGGCGAGCATATGAAAAAAAAAAAAAGAAAAGAGAAAAAGAAAAAAGAAAAACAAATGATGATGAAGATCGCGAGAAGAGTCAAGAAGAGAGAGAAGAAAGAAAGAGAGGCGTTGAAGTGTGTTGCGAACCCCTTCATGTGTTTTTGATGTAAATACATTTCAATGTAAGTCTTCGTAATAAGCTCAGTAAATTTTCTTGTACACTTAGCTTAGATACACTGTACTGATGTATTTGTATTAGAGCTCTGCATAGGAAAACCTCTTAGACCTTATATAAATAGCTTTGTAAAGGACAAGAATGCTATGATCAATAAAATAATTCATTCAAGCATACATTCTTTCTTCTTACCGTGCTAGTATATCTTTTTGCTATTTACTTATTTATTTTAAGTTTTGGCATAATCAAAAGGGGAAAATTATTAGAAATTTATTTGATAGATTTTGATGATACCATGTAAATCTTAAACCAGGAAGTTGGCACCCCATTTTCCTTGTAATTTGCATTGTAATAGATAGGACTGAAAAAGCTGAGTCAAGTCAGCTATGTCAAAGATTACAAGAAGTCAACTGTGGAATGTGTGAAGACTCTATTTTGTGTCAGCTGAGTAAGGCCATGAAGGAAGACAAGGACTCGATCAAGGAGAGTCACCGAGGAACAATTGTGAGAAGTGTCGGTCAAGTCAACTTAAGAAGCCAAGTCTACAAGTTGAAGTGACAAATTGAATCAATCCAATGATTGGAGCGCACCCAGGTCACACCAGGGTAAAGCGATAGTCAAGTCAAGACAATCGACTTAGATCCGATTGATTAAAAGTCAAGAATATTACTTCATTTAGTAATATGACAAGTTTCTAGTCTAAAGTGTTTGGCCCTGAATTGTGCAAAAGGAATAAGCCAATGGGAAACATCGCACTCGTGGTCGTGCACTTGCAAACGCCGAAATGCCATTAATACGAGGAAAGGTCAACATCACCAATGATGCAAACCAAGAAAAGACAGCAACGAACACAAAGTAACATTTGAAATTGGCCTATCTCTTCAACGGAAAATTTTTAAATGGGCCTTATAAAAGGTTGAGGAAGCTATTGAAAAGAGGTTACCTTAACTACCGAACCACGAACAAACAAGCAATATTCAAAGCATTTAATCAATATTCTCATAGCAATTTAAGCAATTCCTCAAGCCTCAAACTTGAAGAAACTCGATCCAACACCGCCAGTGAAGGAGAGAGAACTTCAACCTGTTGAAGAGGAAATATTCAAAGAAGTATAGGGGTCTACTTTCCAAGTTAGGATTGTAGAAAGGTTCAAGGTCGAACCATTATCAAGTTTGTTGGAGGGCTTCGTGATCAAATCCAAGAACTTGAGAAATGAGCTGAAGTAGCAAGGTAGTTGCCCTGTGAAGAAGCTGAGTCGCAAGAGAAGCCAGCTGTGTGATCAAGGTTGTTTCAGTTGATAACTCGCTTTGTAAATTGATCGTTACATAGTGGATTCCTTCAAGAGTTGGAGAAGAGATGATTAGAATAATTACCCGATCTTGAACCTCTATAAAATATTTGTGTCATTTACTATTAGCACATTTACATTCTTGCATATTTACTTATCTCACATTAGATTATATTTGTTATCCAACCGATAAATAATCAAGTATAAAAAACGAGCTTAAAACAAATCAAAGGATGTTAAGTCTTTTTCATTTGTTAAAAACCAAACCCGAATTAAGTTAAGTATTTAGCTTAAGCGGTAGAGTTATACTATTAACAACTCTATCGAGTCATTGAGTGGGTAACTCAAATTTGAATAGCCAACTTAGCATTGCTCAAGGACACATTGTTTGAGTCAACTCTGTTGAATATTTTTAAAGGACTAAATTTGAAAATTTGGTAAGGTTTATTCAAGCCCCCTTCTAAACCTTACACCACATCCTTGGGACCTACAACGCCTACGTCATCCTTAAAAATATTCCTTTCGAATAAAATGACTGTTTTTTGTCACTTAGCTCATAAATGATTCACTCTTATCAAAAGTGACTTAACGCCGCTTCTCTTCACATGATGCCACCGATGCCACTCAATTGTAAGCTAACTTGATACAACTGACTTCCCGACAAGATGTTTCACTTGGTGAAATGTGAAACTTTCTAATTTTCCATTCTCTCTTCTTCCGTCTCTCGTTGATTGAGTCTTTTGAGTATCCTAACTTAGTTCAATTAACCCTAACTCATTATTGAGCTCTTCAAACCTTGATTCACTTAATGGCTTTGTGAATATGTCATTAACTCGCTTATCGGTTGAAATGTATTCCAAAGTGATGTCTTTCTTTTCAACATGATCTCTTATAAAATGATATCCGACATCAATGTGCGTTTTCTTGAATGCAACACTCGATTCTCGAGTGATTGCAATGGCACTAGTGTTATCACATATAATTGGAATCTCTTTTTCTTCAATATCATAATCTCTTAGTTGTTGTCTCATCCATAAGACTTGGGCACTGTGATTGCCCACGCCTATGTACTCTGCTTCAGTTGTGGATGTAGCTATTGAGTTTTGTTTCTTGATGAACCAAAAACCAATATGTTTCAAGTATTTGACATGTACCTAAAGTACTCTTCCCATCAACTCTACATCCAAAGATTAACTGAGTCCGAGTATCCTACCAACTTGAATCCTCCTTCCTTTGGATACCATAAGCCGACTTCTTGGCATCCCTTCAAATATCTTAGGATTCTCTTAGTTGCGATCATGTGACTCTTTTTAGTGCAGATTGAAATCTTGCACATACACCTACCGCAAAGGTGATGTAACTCCGCTAGTCGTTAAATAGAGCAAAGATCCATGAGGGCTCTATATCCGGTTTGATCAACAAATTTTTCCATCTCGCATCCATGTCCATCTTGACCGATGTATTCATGGGAATCTTCACGATGACTTCTCTTCCATACCAAATTTCTCATTAAATCTATGGTATACTTGGTTTAGCTTATGAAGGTTTCATCCTTCAATTGCTTGACTTGCATCTAGGAAGAAAGTCGCTCTCCCATCATGCTCATCTCAAATTTTCCCTTGCATGAGGTTGGTGAACTTATCACACAACTCTTTGTTTGTGGATCCAAAAATGATATCATCCACATATATTTGAACAAGCAAGATACTCTCTCCATCTTGAATCTGAAGAGTATTCTATCAACCTTGCCTTTGGTGAATCCATTGTCAATTAAAACTGAGACAATGTATCATACCATTCTCTTGGTGCTTGTTTCAATCCATACAAAGGCTTTCTTGAGCTTGTAGACTTTATCTCCAATAGTTTTCTACTCAAAACCTGGAGGTTGTTCAACATAGACTTCTTCTTCTAATCCATTTAGAAATGCACTCTTCACATCTATTTGATATACAAAGTGAAGTTCTTATGTGCGGCATAAGCAAGAAACATCCTTATTGCTTCCAATCTAGCAACGGAGCAAAGGTTTCATAAAAATCTATACCTTCTTCTTGGCAATACCCTTTGGTCACAATCTTGCTTTGTTTCATACAATAGATCCCTCCTCATTCATCTTGTTTCTCAAAACCCACTTAGTGCCAATAACATTTTGGTGGGTTGGCATTTGCACTAATTCCCATACTTTGTTCCTTTCAAACTCCATTCACTCTTCTTGCATGGCCTCAATCCAATGTGTGTCTTCCAATGCTTGAGACACGCTTTTAGGCTCTATTTGGGAAATAAAACAAGTGAACATAGCTTATGCTATGCTGCTCGATCCTGTTCTTATGCCATCTCTAACA